>JBBPRS010000178.1:0-44661 GCA_038093155.1 Boletus huronensis | reverse complement strand
CTCCCGATATCCTGTATAGGCGTATATGGTGGTCGGGCACGTTTACAAGATTCGGTTGTGCCTCCTTGATGTGATGCTTAAGTTGACTCAAGGTTGCATTCGCTCGAATTGAAATTTGAAATCTGGCGTCGAGAGCGCTGCCTCGTAACCAGCAGACAATCATCAAGTATGGCGCATCTGTAGAACAAGAATCGGGATCAATTGCGAGGGAACACTTGGATCGCCACCGCTACATACCCACTATGATATGAAGGTGGCGCTTGGGTGGTGGTGCCGGGAACACGTCTGATAACTCATCCATACCTTCCAAGAGTTCGCCATGCTCCGAGAGGATGATACCACTGAGATTCGTCTTCAATGGTGCAGGCACGGGATCGATGAGCTTGTAAAGACGAAGAGCATTGGCATCTACGTCGCGAAAATCCGCTGGCTGCTTGTTCTTGATGGCTTCTTGAAGGCCTAATACAGTCTCCGCCCTTGAAATCTGGACCACGATGATTCGAAACGTATCTTGACCACGGACCCAACAGGTGAGTGTGAGTGTTTCCATGTTCGCTGAGACGATGAAAGCCTTAGTCTTGAAAGCGCCGCATTATTACAGTCCAAGGTGGGTCTAAGTCCTTGCAGGTGTCTTGTCTATTCTAGTTGCCCCTTGCTTACATAATCGTCCAGTGAGGCTTTTCGCCAATTTGATAGCTTTGGAATCGACTTGAACCTTTGTGTCTGGTACGACATCATCCATGGCGACAACGGAGCCAGGACCACAACGCGGCTACAGAGGGAACACCACTGGCCACGTCGAGGGCGGTGGCTCAACAAGGCGCGCCCATCATGGGAACAAACGATGGGTCGCTGACGGCGTCACGGGACGCAGCGGCACAAGTACTGGGAGCGACTCTGAGCGTTGCGAAAGCGGCGGACACCGAGGCGGTGCTAGAGGAAGAGGTCGCGGTGGTCGTGGCAAGTTCGGAAATACCTCTGTTACTTTTCGTTCAAACAATGCTCTCGATGGTGGTGCTGCGGGAAGCGAGGGGGAGCACACTGAAATGGAGGAGGAACATGAGGTCGAGGAGGTAGACCCGAATGATCCAGAGATACCGGAGGAACGCGAGAAATTTTGGCAAAAGGTGCGTCGCACACATGGTCTTCAATGGCTACACTCCCTATGTTCTCGTTCTCTAGTTGGTCAAGGCGCGTGAGGTCGAGCGCAAGAAAGCCATCGCGGAAGGAAAGATGGACGATCCGCTCAAACCGAAACGTCTCGAGGACGCAATTACCATGGTTGGCACATGTGTAGATATGTGTCCTCGCTTCGAACGATATAGACGTGAGCGCGAGAACAACCTATTCGAATGGGAAACGGTGGGGATTCACGGTTTCATAATGTAAGCAACACCGAGGTTTCGCGCTCATTCTCTTCGTAGATTCCTGGTACCAAGCGAGTAGACCACAAACGAGCCGTCAAGGCGTATGAACGCGCAGCTGGGGACAAGACACTGCCATCAGACCTTCGACCCCCAGATGTCCTCAAGGTGCATTTTCACCGTGAACCCAATCAACGCACATTCTTGACCATGGTCTCTCAGGGCACTCTCGATTATCTTTTCCACGAACTCTTGCCACATAGTGGATTTTCGGAAACATTCAACTTCATCCGGGACCGCTCGAGAGCGGTACGAAACGACTTCACCATGCAACACGAGATGGGGCCCGTCGCGATCGAGTGTCACGACCGATGCGCTCGGTTCCATATCCTAGCACTTCACATTGAACGCGACCGCCCAGGGTTCTCCATCGCTATGGAGGAACAACAACTCATGAATAGTAAGTCTATCTCAGCTCAACTTATTATGTGCATAACGTATGCGTGTATAGCCCTGCAGAGCCTAAAGGAGTTCTATCAAGATCAACGCGGCCATTATCAGTCTCCGACCGAGCTGGAAATGCGCGTTTACCATCGTCTCGTCCACATCCGCGACCAAAGAGAGCGTCATGACGATATCCCAGAAGCCATGCTCAGTCACCCTGTATTTGAGCTAACTACACAATTCCGTGCTCGTGTTCAGGCCAAGAGTGCTCCGATCACCAAAACTTCCCCCCTTGCCGTTGATGTGGACGCGATGCACATATTTGCTGAGCTAGCTGACGTCCTACGCCGTGAGGGCAATGTCGTTATGACCTACCTTGTCGCATGCATTCTCGAACGACACTTTGGCAAGGACACCATTGAGAACATCGAGTCAATACGAGGCGATCTCTCTCTCTCCGATATCATCGACGGGTATTCTGGAATGGGCTCTCCGGAGCAAGACACAGATATCGACATCTCTGTAGTGGATGAAACTGAAGAACAAGTTGAACCTCCTGTCCACACACCCCTCGAATCTTCCAGGCCGCTACAACCGGGTGGGACTCGGTGGCTAACTGATACGTTTGGCCCCAAACCGACACAGTCCGCCTTCTTCAACCCCGGTACTGCCGATCCGCCTTTGCAGCCTTCTGTAGTGCCAGTGCAGTCGGCTTTCTCCAATCTAAAGACAATCCCAAACGCATTTGGCACGGCTTCCTTTGGCACACAAAGCTCTAATACTCTCGTTGGTTTCTCGACACCTTCGTCTGTTTCATCCTTTCCACCTATCATTGCGACGCCAGCCGGGGCCCCCTCGCCGGTATCTACGCCTCAAGCAGAGCAGTCATCACACACGGCTGCATTGCTTCCCCCACAGCCTCCCCAAGTCAATGGATCTACCTTTGGCGCAGCTAGGAAATTGATTTTTGGCTCAGAAACATCGACTTCAAAATCACTCAACCCTTTGGCACCAACCTTTACCCCCACACCAAATCTTTCCACGTCCACTGGTGCCAGCGGGCTTGGCACATCCACCACTTCCGTGTTCAGCGTAACACCACCAATTGGTGTACATTCTTCCACTGAAACCCGCAAACCCCTTGCCCCCATTTTGAACGAGCCAACAGTTTCCATACCCCAACAACCTACTCAAGAGCAATCCATTTCCGACACAACCGCGTCGGAAATACCCTTTATATCCTCTCCCCCCTCCATAGACTCGACCTCTCTGGAAGGTGCAATGGATCAGACTCCACCTCCACAACCTCCACCTCTCAATCGACGTCAGCCAATCGCGTTGCCCCCGACGCCGACTGCAACCATATTCATCCCCCCATCCCTCTCTCAGACACGAAAGTCTATATTTGGGTCCCTGAAGAATATACAAACCTCCCCGCTTTCGGCTGCTCCAACTGGGATACTAAGCCCCCTTGTTCTACATTCACCTGCCTCACGGTCGATGTCCTCGATGCCAGGCCTGCTTCGCAGAGAATCCATTGAGTCCCCTCTAAAAGCGGTCGTCAGTGCTGCGGACGTCGAGGCGGAAGCCCAACCCTCGGCTGAGAAGTTGCACACGTCACTCGTCGCCGGCCCGCCCCCCGCAGAGAAGCCCAACCTCAACATTATGAAGGCGACGGCACTTCACTTTGCACGTCGAAGTTGGCTGGTGAAACAAACGTTCTACAAGTGGCGGCGGCGATTGAGCGATCAAGCCAAATGGATCGAGGCATGCCGACGAAGCGTGCGTTACAAGGAAAAGGCGCAAGCCGGGCGTCTTTCGAACAGTGTCGATGGTCCTCCCATGTTGAACGGTCGCGCGCATCGAAAAACACCATCCGAGACCCGCGCGCCGCTGAAGAAGCGCTTGCGTGAACGATTATCTGGGGACTACCGACCGCCAGCGAGCGACGAAGAACTCGCGAGACGGTTCGAAAAGGTGAAGTATTAGATCAAGTTATCGTCGATGTTGACTCAATGCTTCATCAGAATCACGAAGATCATGCACGTCGATGGGCGCGTGGGTCGTTGCTGGGTGTACTCAAGGATTTTTTGGAATCGGCGAGGAGACCGTTGCCTAGTAACTGGTCTGCGTGGCTGTCGCTCAATCAAGAGAATGATGGAACAGCCATTTGGCTAGAACAAAAGTTCAATGTTCCCGATACGGGAAAGTGGAAAAACGAGAACGTGTTTCAAATACCGATTTCAAAAGACCATACTGAGCTGCTGCAATCATATCCTGGCATCGTCATATTCGAACGTACTCCCTTCACGGGTGTCGTGGATATCTTGGGAAGGTGGAACAAATCTTGTCCTTATTTACTCATGTTCTGAGTAGGGATTTTCTTTAAAAGGAAATATCGCGTTTTAGAAGATTGCGCTCGCCTGCGCGAAATTATCGAGGTGTTTCCGGTGGACCGACATTATGTTCCCTCGTTACTATGCGTCGCCTGGTCTGAACGAGATCCGGATTCGTCCAAGGACTTTGATGATATGGTTGGTCGACCAGTAATTCTCGCTTACCCTTGTTCATTTGGTTTGTAGGTTGAATCGATGGTTCAGGGGGGGATGCTGACGTCAACGCATGATCTCATGATCTCTACGGCTGCTTTAGATGTGGAGTCCAAGTTAGAAGAACTGTTGCACGTAGTTCCGTTTGATCTTGAGGGTCGACTCGTGAAACGTGTCTCATTGAATGGTGCGTGAAAGTCACTGGCCCGATGGTTCGGCTATTCATATGTGTACCACTTTCAGATCTTTTCAAGATCTGGGAGCATCAATGGGAGGAGACGACGACGACGTGGCTTGGTGACTGCATCGTCTATGGGGAGTGTAAGTCTGTTATATGTATGGGATCGAAAGTTGTTTATTGATCATATCTGCGAACAGTTAATTGGGACCTTTATGCAAAATTGCTAGAAGGTTGCACGCATATTTTGATTCGGATTATTGATTCTGTAATCGGTCTACTACGAGATGATGGTGTCCCGAGCGACCTCCCCTATTTACAATTGGTCGAGGGCATGGACTCTGGGTAGGTTGTGGTTGATTCTGTGCATACAGCGACGCTGAGCATGTTATAGCACAACTTTTGATGCAGTCCTTGACTGGTTGCAGGCTCTTCCAGAGACTGAATTTACAGCTTCGATGATGGGTGACATCAGAGCTCATCAGAACCTCGGTCGAGGTAAGTGTCCATGTGACTACCCCCAAACGAGTCGCTCATCACCTCCAGATTTCCCAACGGTGACCTTTCTGTCCCAGCTGTATGCGCTTGCACGTTCTGTTGCAGCTCACGTTACAGCCGTCCATCCGGAGGTCACACACTTTGCCTCTCGATCCCAGCTGGATGACGCGT
The DNA here is from genome assembly GCA_038093155.1 of Boletus huronensis. Lineage (NCBI taxonomy): Eukaryota > Fungi > Basidiomycota > Agaricomycetes > Boletales > Boletaceae > Boletus > Boletus huronensis. The sequence goes on along the minus strand of JBBPRS010000178.1, from coordinate 39,457 downwards.
CGAAAGAGGTTGAGAGGTTGAAAGTGTTGTTTGAGGAGGAAATGAAAGCCTGCCAGATCGCCAAGCTCAAACCTTTGAAACGACTTGCGTCTTTTGCAGACACGAGCTCGAGCAGGTGCGTCACATCACATGATGTTTTCGAGAGGGCATATTGTTCACCTTGGTTCTAAGAACATCCACCCCGAGGTCAAAGAAGCAACGGCTGTCCGACGGGTCTCCCACAGACGAGGAGACGACCTTGCTCAGTCCGTCCTCCCCACCGCTCAGCATTGCGACTTCTGCTCCATCAGAGCCGGTCCATCACACGATTGTCACGCCTGCTATGTTACGTTCCCTGACCAAGGATATTCGCGCCAAGTATGGTGCTACTCAAGCCAGCGCTCCTTCTGTTTATGTTTCTCGATAATTGATTTTTCTTTATCACCGCATTTGCATATTACGTACTCATCCAACCTCGGTGGTGCTACCATTTATGGTAATAAATTATCTCTGTACAACCAAGTTTCTTCTTGATCAATCACCAGTGCGAGATTTGCCGACCATCCCTACGTCCACCACAACGAGCCGCATATTAGCATGATGAGCGCCTCCACGAATTCAGATGCCCGTGCTTCCAGTTCCCAACCGAGAAAGCCCAGTGTCATCATCACGATCGGGATGGCGGGCGCGGGCAAGTCGACCTTTGTACAGCGCCTCAATTCCCATCTGCACACCGTCAACCCCTCGCAGCCGCCCTACATCCTCAATCTCGATCCCGCAGTGGCGCATGTCCCGTTTGAACCCAACATTGATATTCGCGATACGGTGAATTACAAAGAGGTCATGAAGCAGTGTGTGTCGCTGTTTCCTTTAGGGGGTTCATTTTTCATGTGACGAATAACATTGTTTTACAAGGTACAATTTGGGTCCCAATGGTGGGATCTTGACGGCGCTGAATTTGTTCACGACCAAGTTTGATCAAGTGTTGGAGTTGGTGGAGAAGCGAGCCGAGACCGTCGAGTGCGTCTTTTTTCTTTCTTTTTTTTTACCGACTTACTCGGGTCCTCATCTCGTGGTTGATAGCCATATCATACTCGACACGCCAGGTCAGATTGAGATCTTTACCTGGTCCGCATCAGGGGCTATCATCACCGATGCCGTCGCATCCTCATTTCCGACTGTCGTGGCGTACATTATCGACACCCCGCGGACAACAGCACCTGCGACGTTTATGTCAAACATGTTGTATGCTTGCAGGTACGTGTCCGTTTCTCAGATCCTCGACGCACGCTCGTTGTCCCGACCATCTCCCCTTTGATTCTCCGTTTTTATTTTCCTCTGGATAGTATCCTGTACAAGACGAAACTCCCGTTTATTCTCGTGTTTAACAAGACGGATGTGGCGTCACACGACTTCGCGATCGAATGGATGCAGGATTTTGAAGCGTTTCAGGCGGCGTTGGCATCACATCCGGGATCGCGGGATGCGGAAGGGGAGCCGACGTACATGAATAGTTTGATGAATAGCATGAGTTTGGTTCTGGACGAATTTTACAAGCACCTCAAGGTGAGTTTTGAGGGCGGTGGCAGTCACGGGAGAACACCGTGGTGATGTCGTTAGGCTGTGGGTGTTTCCAGCATGACAGGTGACGGAATGGAGGCGTTCTTTGATGCCGTTGAGGAATCCAGGGACACGTACGAGAAGTGAGTTGTCATTTTCCTTTTGTCATTATTTTGCGCGTGTGCGCAAGTATTCCTTTGCTTTTTTTCCTCCTCTCGTGAATATCACGGGTCGCGTGATTCATGTATCTCCGGAATCTAGGGAATACCTTCCAGAACTTGCCCGTGCCCGTGCTGCTCGCGAGAAATCGCTGCAAGATGTCAAAGAGGCATCGTTGAGCCGGTTCATGAGTGATCTTGCCGTGGATCGTGACAAGAATCCGAGCGCTGCGCTGAACGACCGATGGGAATCGGAGGAAGAAAACGAGGACGAGGACGAGGACGTGGACGTGGATGTTGACATCATCGATCGAAGTGAGTGGTGACCTTTAGCATTATGTGCCAAGACTGATTCGGTGATAGGCGAGGAGCGCTGGCCAGGGCAGTACATTGATGTCACGCGGATGCGGCGGCAGGATGAGCAGGTAAACTGGCCGAGACCGGCGTGAGGGGGAGTGATTCGGTGTGTGTTCTGTTCGCGTCCGAGTATGCTGCGGTGTCTCACTTGGGCGCCGAGGAAGGAAGCCTCGTGTATGGGGGGAGGCAAGGAGATGTACGTAGAGGAGTCGAGTTCACGCGTTCAAAGATGCTGGGAATGCGCTCTATTTTTCTTGACGACGAGGAACGGGTGGTGCCTTAGATATGCTGTATAAAACGGGAATTGGGATCCGGGCGAGGAGAGCGCATGTCGCTGTGGCAGTGGTCGATCTAGTTCGGCTCAGTGACTTGTTATTCAACGTCCACCATTCAAACGTTCTGCTCCTTTTTTCGTTCTTTTTTTTGCCTTGCCGCACCATCGCCGCTCCCCTCGTCGCAGTCTTGGTCTCTCCTTTGGATCTGAACCATATGGACCGGTATGCAGCCCGTGCGTTGTGCTAGACGGCGCTGATATCTCTCATCGGTCCCACCCTTAGTTACGCCAAGATCGAAAAAGTCGGTGCGTATCGCAGTACGACAGTTCACGCCCAATCGTGAATAATGACCCTCGTGTGTGGCGCGGACACCCTGCAGGCGAAGGTATGCTCCCCTTCATCGTTCCCTGTCATTTCACTCACGCAATGCGGGCCACCTTTCTCTCGTGCCACACGTGCACAGGAACCTATGGCGTCGTCTACAAGGCGAGGGACGTGACCACCAACCAGATCGTCGCACTCAAGAAAATACGCCTCGAAGCAGAGGACGAAGGTGTCCCGAGTACTGCCATTCGCGAGATTAGTTTGTTGAAGGAGCTCAAGGATGACAACATCGTCAGGTACCCCATTCGCTCTCGGACTTGCATGTGCAAGTGTGCTAAGCGGGCGGTTGGGTGTAGATTGCTGGACATCGTGCATGCAGACCAGAAGCTCTATCTCGTGTTCGAGTTTCTCGACATCGACTTGAAACGCTACATGGAACACGCCAATACGAATGGTACGCCGATTTCGGTCGATATATGCAAGGTGCGTTGTGTCTTGCTTGCGTTGCATATGGCGACCCGTGATGGCTACGCGACGATGAACGCGTGAAACAACGGCGCACTTGTCTCCCTTCGTTTCATTGGATGGCTGCTTGACTGCATTTCACTATCACGTTCCGGCACCGTACCCCTGGCTACCCCTTTCCGCATTCATTGCGCGGGTCAGCGCCCTGCATCAATATCACCATCTATCTGTGATGACAGGGGGTGGAGGTTACGCGCCGGATCACGTGATACGTTATCTCCAATCAAAATCACGCTCAGACACTGATGCTTACCTTGATCATGTTAGAAATTCACTCATCAACTCAGTTCTGGGCTCCTTTACTGCCATTCACATAGAATTCTTCATCGCGATCTCAAACCCCAAAACTTGTTGATTGATAAACGCAACAACCTCAAGCTTGCAGACTTTGGCTTGGCGAGGGCGTTTGGTATTCCCATGCGGACTTATACCCACGAGGTAAGCGTCGCGTGGTCATGCTTCGACCCGTAGTGGGCTTGTGCCTGCTGTACTCGCGTTTCGCTTCATTCACGGTGGATGCCTAGGTCGTCACACTTTGGTACCGTGCTCCTGAAGTCTTGTTGGGGTCCAGGCATTATTCCACTGCGATCGACATGTGGTCCGTAGGATGCATATTCGCGGAAATGGTCATGAGAGGAAACCCACTCTTCCCTGGCGACTCTGAGATTGACCAAATCTTCAAGATTTTCAGGTGTGTTTTGGATGACGCGTGTGTTGCCCCTTGCTGAGATGGGGACACAAGAATTATGGGGACGCCAAACGAGCAAATCTGGCCTGGCGTCAGTCAACTACCCGATTACAAGGAGACGTTCCCTAAGTGGACCAACCAAGATTTGTGCAACATTGTGCCCAACCTCGACGAGATGGGCATCGATTTGCTCTCGGTGAGTAGTCGTTTGTCGTCCTTTTAGGCATTCATGCTCACGCATTCTCTTAGCGAACGTTGACCTATGACACAGCAAAACGGATTTCAGGTGAGTCATATTTTACTATCAGGGCTAGGGTTGTGCTGAGCGCATCTAGCGAAATGTGCCCTCGTCCACCCCTGGTTTGCTGATTACAATTCGTGAGAGAGGGCTGCTTTCGGAGTTGGCGCGTTCTGATTGATTGCCTTGTCGATGGCACTAGTCTGTTCGGTGTTAGAGTATGCACGATGTCTAGTATGTACGCACTTCGTCACGAAACTGTCGAGGGCGGTATCGGAGTGCTGGCCGGAGTGTTGCCATGAATGGACGGGTGGCCGGAGACATGCGCCAGGTGATAAAGGCAGCGCATTGCCATTTAGTCACAGCTCCAGTCACTCGCCTCCCCCCCCCTCTCATCCATCCACCCAACTCCCTCTCCAGATTTTCGTCGATAAACCCCCGCCTTCTAATTCCTGCTCGTCATGGACGACGACGTCCAGTATCTCGGAACCAGGCTAGCCGCCACAGCGCCCCTGGACGACCCCTGTGAAGCGCACCGCTCGGTTACGGGCATGTCGTCTCCCTCCATCCGCCTCGAGGCGCTGCTCACACCCCACGTCCGCAGGAATCATCCTCCACGTTGAGAAATGCGGCGAGAAGGCTGCTCACGATCTCACCTTTCACCGCGCCCGCTCAGCCTATGTCAACATCGGGCGGAAATCGGGATCCGATGATAGGTCGATGCGACGAGAAAACGATGATCAGAATGCTGTGTTTACATGCCAGGTCGTTAGTGCGAGGCATGCCAAACTCGTCCTCTCCGACAGCGGACAGGTATTGCTTTCTCTCGACAATGTGTACGAGCGCTAACGCTCGTACGGGATCATGTTGCTAGGTCTACGTCGTTGACCTTCACTCACGACATGGAACGCATCTCTTGAGGCGTGGAGAAACGACGCCGAGAATGCTCCAAGCTGAAGTCGAAACGTTGCTCGCCGATGGCGATGTGCTGACCTTTGGCAAGATGGTCGGTGCTGGTTCATATCATGTCTCTCCCGTCACGGTTCGCGTGGAGTTGTTGAGAGGCTACTTGTCTTCTGAGCCATCTGCGGAATCCGTGCTAACCCCCTTTAGCCCTCCGAGCCCAGTTCTCTCCAGGCCGCGTAAGCTGAGTTCGGGGCGCTATGGGCTCATCTGTGCTTCCTGTATAGAATCCGATTCCGCCCATTCCTCTTCATCCATCTCTGTGTCCTCCGACGCGGCGTCCTCGCCATCAGAGCAGGAATCAGATGTGGAAGACCAACAGTCGTGCGTCCTTGCTGTCCTTCGGGACAGTCAGGGGAAGACGTCGGTTAAGATCCCGGCGTTCCGCAGTTTTATCCGAGAGATTTATCACAATACTGTCTCGCATTCGCCTGTCGTCTCAGACGTACTGGATGTGCCTTTGGAGGATGCTTTTGGCTCACCCTCCTCTGCTGGTGCCGTCAGACATCCTTCCCCTGTCATGATCATCGACCCTTCCCCCGAGCCTTTCCCCAAGTCACGCTCTCATTCACCGATGGAGGTGGCTGAGACCCCATCCCCAGCCTCTGAGGCACAGCAATCGGAGCCTGCTGTCATTGGCGCATGGCCTGTGTCCAGACCCGAGTCCCCCCGGACTTCATCGCTCGAAGTGGAAATAGGACGGTCAGAGGTTCCCCCGGCGCCCGAGCCAGACCGTGAACCTGAATCGATCCCTGCTCAACCATCAACCAGTCAGACTAGAATAACGCCCCTTTCTAACGATGCGCTCATTGAAGTGATGCACCGCCTTCCTCCGCCGCCACCCTTCTTCCCGATTGGCGGGCCGTTTAGTAACTGTATTGCGTCTGACTTTGGGCTGCCGTCGGTCCCACCCCCTCCTCCCCCCCCTCCTCTGTCACATCGCATGCCTCTTTTCCATCCTCTCCACAAGATCGTGACAGAGTGCGTCAACTCTGAGATCAAAGGATCTCTTAAAAGTGTCGAGGCATGTTGATCCGCCGTCCTGCAACAAACTTCTTCCTGATGAGTTTGTTCTAGGACCGTATATCCGCTTTGCAGGAGACCGTCAGCGAACTCAAATCGCGCCATTCCGTGACCGAAGAAGATGTGGTCGATCTTCAGAGTCACTGCGAGATGCTCGAGCCCGAGTCGGAGCGCTTACTCTGCCGCATTACTGGGGCAGAACGCAACATTGCGTCCTTATCCACGCTCCAGGGCCAGATGACCACGCTACAAAACCTGGTGACGACGCTTCGTGGGAGGTTTGATGCCTTGGAGCCCAGGTCTGTCGAGACCCCGATGGATGACGTTCGGGCATGCGCGGACGCCCTGAATAATCTCGTGTCTGGTGTGTTGTATTCATTGGTTTGCATCGATAGCTGACGTATGTGCCTTTTAGAAATGAAATCGTTGCGCGAAGATGTGGAGAAGCGTATAGAAGCCAAGATGGAGGCGGTCCAGAGTGCGCGCGCGGAGGCATTGGATGCGTTGAAAGAGGTGGTTTTCGAAGCCAAGGTCGGTTTTTGTCTTGGTGTCTTTTCGAGGTTGGTCATGATCTGACGATGTATGGTCTAGTCTGTGAGGTCCTCGAAACGGAAGCGCAATGAGGAGGAGGCCAAGGAAGATACCCCTGTAGTCGTTGCGCCTGTTACTTGCAATCCGCCTCTTGTCGTGCACGAAGCCCTGGTGACCGCGGTGCCCGTTCCCCAAGTTCCCATTCCTCAAGTGCCTGTTTCCATTCCTGAGCTTTCCGTTGTCGAAGTGTCTGCTCCCGAGGTTCCCGCCTTCGAGCCTACTCGGCCCAAGAAACGCGCCCGGACAGCGATGTACACAGTCGCTCATACTGCAGCGGCGATGGCGATTGGTGCAGCCGCCACATGGTCCGCGTTGGCGTTTTTCTAAAGATAAAGACCTGGTCCTGGTTGTATGATAGTATCGTCGCTGTTTGACGAGCACGATCCTGTTTGATAGTGGATCTCATTTCATTCCTTTTCTTTTTTCTTTTTACGAAGTGTACGTGATGTACATGTAGTTACTTTTTTTTCTACTCTTGTGTTTTTTCATCGTTCGAGATGCTGAACATGTACGCAGCGATCGAGGTAGGATGTATAGTTGCCAAGATAGTTGCATGGACGTGTACGTGATATGTATTCTTGTTTGTTCTAGCCCATTTCAGTTTGATGGCGTGTTATCAAGCCCATGGACTTATAGCGAGTAAAAAAAGCTGTCGGAGAAGGCCATCACGATTGGCAACACATGCATATCTTATTGGGGCGAGATCTTGTGGCAAAGGTTCGCGATATTCAGTTTTGATTTCAGGATAATGCATTTATGCCATTGGCGAGTGCAGACCGCGAAAACCTTCAAACGCTCCGTGATACATAATATGCACCGGGCCTCGTATTGCGTTGTGACCACAGCCTGTACTTATTGCCCGTGCCATCATGCATCATGACCCGTAGCTGTCCTTGTTGACCATCACAGGTTAACCAGGCACCTCTCCTACCCATGTAGGCTTTACCGACCACCCAGGCGTTTCCGCGGGGTGGAGTGGAAAACGCAGGATCGCGAACCATCCGAGACGGGATCATCGGGTGCCAATGAGGGGGACGCCAGGTTAGTACGGTTCAAACTTCAAAGGTCGGCATGCGCCGATCTGATGTCTACAGGACTTACTTATCTGGTAACTGTTGAAGCGGCCCAGATAGCCATATCGAGGTGGCTCTGTGTAGAGTCAATTATGGTGAGGCCATGATGCATGATGCATGAATTTATCTTGACCGAATAGGATATTTATACACGAACGTGAGGTCCATCCTCATCTCAGAGTCTCGATGCTATCATTCATCCCTCGGACACGTTCTTGTTGTTTCTTATCCTTCTCATCATCTCACCATTCTACTCTCTCCATCCCGCGGGGTCGCAGGAGGCACATCTTCATCCTCAAAGTGGCAGTCATTGTGCTTGCTTTCGTAGTGGGGGTACCATTGAGTCCCGCCCGCCCAATAATAGCTGATCGAGCGAAGTCACTGATAGATGCACACAGACTCATGCCATATCGGAGCCTACAAAACCGTGGCCTTTTGGACGCTCGCCTCGCGGTTTCTTACCCCTGCTATTGGATTCGTTGGCAATTCGACTTGTCAACCTCTACCTTGCTCCTTCGCGTCATTTCCGTCTATCCACTCGTGCACGTCGGTCCGATACGCTTTGCCCTCCTTATTGTGATCCCGATCTTCCTCGAGCTTGCTCGCGCCAGCAGCCTCGTCTTATTCACCAAAGTCTTGGTTGATGCTCTTTGGGTTTTGAAGTGGTCATCACGAGCTAAACTATGCACAGGGGCGCATCAAGTCGATCGTTTGTACATGGAAGAGGTGACAGTGTCGAGCTGTTGGAGCGCGAAGCGCGACCCCAGAAGTAAGTCCGCGTGACGATAAGGCTGACAAACTACTTGACAGACACATTCTGTCGCTTGTCTCCGAAGATAAGGGTCAGTACGCTATCGCAGAGGAGGCTACGGTGCGGTTTCGAGCCTGCGAACGCTCTCATCAGGGGGCTACTCGTCCTGATTGCCAGGGAACTGCTAGCTAGGTGCTGCAGTGGACCTATGAGCGGTGACCCATCGCACGGCTGGTGGCCACATAGGTTGCGGTGAAGCGGTGTGGGGGGACCAGAGTCATTGACGTGGTATAAATACCTTAAAGGCACGATCCACAGTCGGCCTTGTCTCGTGCTTTCGCAAGAGCCAAGACTTCTTTGTTCCCATGCTGGCAGGGCGACCAAATCGTGGATTGTCAAAGTACAGTCTCCCGTAGGCTGCGGCGGTAGGCAGACCCAAGAGTCGATGGGATAATCATCCCCTCCTCTGCAGAATGAGTGCTTCTATGAGCCCAGGGGGTGTACTTGCTCGATTAATTGGAACTTTGCAGTTCCCCTCACTCCCAATGTTCAATCGATGGATGACCCTATGATTGTGGATCGATTGCAACAGTGTTGCCGACTCTTCACAGTAACATGGGTCGAGGAGAAACCAAATGAGCTGTTTTTGCACGACAATAGTAACAGAGACAGATATGTTTTCAAGTCGGATATGGTGTAACGGCTAACATGGCTGTCTTTCAGGAATGGGAAAGACCCCTGATCACAGCAGCCCCGGGTTCGACTCCCGGTATCCGAACAACTTTTTGTTGCATTTTATGGCTTCCATTTGCAGTTGTCATGTTACAAATGTTCAAGTGCTCGTCTTTTTAGCCCTCCAAAGTAGGCTTGGGTAGTACGTATGTGTCGATAGTCTGCCAGGAGTTCTCTCGTCGTTGAATTCGAGACGGTTATAATCCTACTTACCATTCGCCCTCTGGCCATTCCACAGAGATGGTACCCTTCCATGATCCGGAACTACATCTGGGCGCGAGCCATTTCAACAGACCAAGAAAGAAAAAAAACATATGATATATTAATACGATACAATCCTCGTCTCCGTCCCGATCTCGATAAGTTGATAATCAACGATATCGGTCAACGGTGGTCAATGTCCAGTCAGTGTAGCATAGATTCGACGACCAGCGACTGCCCAAAAGCCCATCACACGATCCCATACGCCTCCCTCTCTTGCATCGACCACTCAAACACGGGCAGAGCATGTGCCTCGGTGTTGAAGACCCATTTGTCGAGGGGGAGAGGATCCTCGTCCAAGAACAAGAGATAGAGGTATTTGAGCGTTTCGGCTAAAAAGTAACTAGGGAGTGTGTTGAGAAAGCCATCCGACCGTGGACGCGTTCAGGGACTCCCGTCGACTCACCTCGGCATCGAATCCATCTGAGTCGGATATGCGGTGTGAACATACTCGACACTGGTGTACCCCGAGTCGGTCTTGGTGTAGCGTTCGATGGCTTGGAAGATGTGCCAGCCACGATGGCGCCACTTTATGTCTCCGGTCGTTCGCCATAGGATGTACAGCGATTCGATTGTCTGCATAACAAGAAAAAAATAAAGAAAAAAAGGTGAGTACATGCGAGGACCGCGGCCCTCTGTACAAAACGCGTCACGTACCTCGGGCCTCAAATAATATGCCGGATTCTTGATCAAATAGTCCCTTCCAAACGTATCCGGATGCTTTCCTTTACTGTGCGAAGGCCGTACCAGCGCCTCGACCGTCACATTCTCATATAGCGGACTCGTCCACGGCTTTATGTCGCGAACGCCCGGTGGCAAGCGATCCCATCCTGGTCCCCTCTCCCACCACCAACCCGATCCGCCTGCCCCTTTCCCGCCACCCCGTTCACCTTCACCCAACTTCCACGCACGCATCGCGTCCATCCACCGTATTCCGCCCTCCTCCGGATCAACATCCATTCGTACAATCTCAGGCCCCAACCCCGTCGGCTGATCTGCATATGTCAAATAACATGTCTGCGCGAGCCCTTCCGCTGCCCATAAATGCACGTCCGCCAGATCGAATTCGGCGAGGTCGGCATAAGCCCGACGGTCGGCGGGAAATAGGTCGTCAGCGAGCGTGGTGGCGTTGATACCGAGGGCGTCGAGGTCATTGAGGGGAAGGAGGTGTACGCCGAGGGCGAGGAGGCCGGGGAAGAAGCAGGCGAGGTGTTCGAAGATGTGGGAGGGTGCTATCTTGCGTTTCCATATGGTCCCGTCGGTCACGTAGAGGAGCTGACGTTCGGGGGTGAGAAAGAGCAGGTTGTTGATGACGTATGAGGTGAGTCGGAGGTCTGTGTGTGGGGTCAGGAGCGTCAGCAAGAGTATCGGTGGTTACAGGTATGAGTGAGACGAACACATTTCGAGATTATGCTTGTCTGTACGTGCGGTCATTAAAAATTGTTTGAGGGTGTATTCGTGCCCACTATCCGCGAGGGCACCGACGGTTAGTTGGACTGCCCACAGGTGGTGTGTCAATCGTTTGGTGGGCCAGGAGCGGGACACTCACGGTTGGATGGAGCACCTGTATCGAGATTCCATCGCGTGGGATACATTCCCCCGGACGCATTGAGGTCTGCAGCATACAACAGATTGGTGATCAAGGTCGCCTGTAGTACTGCATTAGCTCCAACTCTAATTGGGAACCGAAGAGACACAAACGTGATCGACATATTCCTTTTTACCCGTAATCTTGCCTAGGTATGCGTATTCCATCTGGCAGGACGCTACTTCCGCCAGCACGCCCGAAGAATGCGTGAAATTCTTTCCTCTGCAACAACCGAAAAGACGCTCAGGGTCAATGATAACAACAAGGCATGGACAGAGCTAGCCTGTAGGTATCGACTGCATAACCAGGGAATCCGCTCGTCGAATTGAATGCGGGCGCTAAAATGCTCCCGAGTTCGTCCGCCTTGTCCCGCAAGAGACCGTGACCGGATATCGCATACGCAGCCAGCAATCCACCGAGATACCGGATGACCGTTTCAAAGAAGGGGACGTAGGTATTCTAATAGGGAATGCTATCTGGAACCGCGCGAGGAAAGGGGTGGAGAGGGAGAGAGAACGTACGGATGGCAACGAAAAGTTTGCATGACTGATAACCGGCAACGCACGGGTATACTCGTCCTCCAACCCCATGAGCAGCATCGTATCGAGGGAATCGACGAACGTGACACCCCATCCATTGAAACTAGGCGCGCACGACGTCAACTACGGGTGACCATGCCCTCGTCCTCGTGCTGGAAGAGAGGACTCACTTGTCGATGCTCCTGTTGGATACGGGCAAGAGCTCGTCGTGCGGGAACGCATGCTGCTCGTAACCACGGTAGGCATGTCGGAACGCCTCCTTGACCTGGGCTGCTCGTTCGGCCCAAATTTGAGGGGTCTCGGGTGGCCAGAAGGACACGTCGTCGTCGGCGAGAAACGCTTCGTCTTGCCTCAGATAAGCATAGTAGAGCGTGGAAAGGATGGCGGAGACGCCGCATGTGAGAAGGACATGGCGGATGGTGATCCGGCGGTGCTGACGGAGACGGATGGTGGGGGTGATGTAGCGTAGGATGTTGCTCAGTACCGCCAATGTCATAGCCCAAAGACTATGAACAGAACGACCGTCTTCCGATCTCCAAGTTCTGGGTTTGGTTTGGGGACACGAGCGCCGACTGTTTTCCTCCTCAGTTCACCAATGTGGGATTCACCCCGTGTGACTTGGCGACTCTTTCAGGGACCAAATTAACGATACATATCATTATCGATCTGTCGACGACTCCCAGAGCGCTCTGTTACTATGCCCTCACGGGTTCGCATTGATGGGGCTGCACCCGAAATTGATCAAACCGTTCTAGCATCGCGTTCGCCGTCAGCCAAACCAGGCGGATCCGGGGCTGCCTAACCCACCTGCGTCACGTCATTACAACACAGCGCCTGCTGCTGACAATCCGCCCCATTCCCAATACCACCCACATCAATCGGAACACAGTACAACCCAACATTACCCTCGACGAGACCCAACAGCCCCTCGAGGCCGTTCTCCTGGAGGTTTCCGGGCTACAAAGCGTCCATCCACCGCGTAAGAAAGGCTGGTGTCAAACGAGCGTCGCAGGTAGGGTGGGACGTACGGTGACCATCTGGGTGCAGCATTGCAGATTGTCAGTGTCGCACTGGCTGCTGCTGCTGGTCGAGGTGGCGGCACCGCTTGTGATTGCGAGGAACGCGACGACCGACAAGGCGACGATGGATTCGAAAACACGAGCGGACATGGTTATTTCTTTCAACGGAATGACCAAAAGTCGAGCAAGCAAGCAAAGAAACGCGAGCGGTAGATGGCTAGGCAAACGAGACAATGGGCCTGAAAAACGGAGTAGGGGAGGGGAACACGTTTTATACCCCCACCAACACGGTCTGTGCGTTACTCTCCTTCCATTGTCTCATTCCGAGAACATAACTCCGAGAGAATGACCACGCGTCCGGGAAAGCTGTTTACCATACCGAGGAAGACACTCCCGACTCCTGCGCACATTTCAATATTGTGGCGTCCCTCCTTATCGTTCCTATCGCGGCGCGTTGACCGAGAACGCACGGCTGAACTCGCAGCAACGGTCGAGGTTCAGTCGGGAAATGCCAGAGTCAGGTCGTATCGCCTTACACACTGTTCTTTTTAGAATGTCGACCTCGATGACGACGACCCCGCGGCATACCCGGACGAACGAGACATTATCTGAGCCAAGCTCGAACAAACGAACAAGACAAACAAGACAAACATCGACGAACATGGAACTTCAAGGCATGCATACTACATAGGTGGCATCATGGGCCTCGACCATCTATTCATTTTTTTTTCATGGGCAGGGATCGTCCATAGACTGACACGGGCAGCCACTCAAGTAGAAATGTGTTGTGCGGTTTCGCCACGGAGTCCGACAACTCCACGCGCTGAGTGCCGAGCTCGGGACGGACCGTGACGATCGTCACCATCCGGGCCGAACTGGACTCGTCAACTACCCTCTGCCGAAATAACGTTTGTGCGCCTTCGTCGTCATCTGTGTGTCCCCCTTCGTCGAAAATGGTATAATCGAGTCCGAATATATACGCATCACTGTATTGGATGGTGCTGCCGCTGCCAATATTTGGAGCCAGACAGGAAATACGTGCCTCTTTGATTCCCGCACGCAGAGGGCGCGATGCTGCTTTAGAGTCCCGAGCACAACAACTTCTTAACAAGTACGAACACGACGATGAATATAGAAAACCCGCTCGATTTGCACCGAGTGCGCTCGGGTCCTGTGGAAAGATCGGAACGAAAACAAGGCACGCTCGAAACAAGGACCATGTTGAGGATCCATTATGATTTATCGTGATCCGTGACATCGAGTGTCTTAGCGTCTTTCATCTTCGCCGACTATACACCAACGACCTACCAAGGATGCACGTGTGCACGATGGATATGAACATGCATCAGAATCGTCATTCATTGACTCAATACAATACATCGAAGTTTTCAGGCACGAGCGGTACATATTATTGGAGCTTTAAAATCACCTTTGTGACACACGTTAACGCATGGTCGAGTTCCCCTCGGCGTGCTCGGACAGCGTACTCATATTAAATATTTTAAAAAAGAAAATACAAACTCAGGGGCCGCAATGAACCTGACCAAGATAGCTCACTGTATTAGTGGTCATAGGCCTGATATCAGTACTCCCGCCGGACAGTTCTTGATCCAAAGTGTTGTAGGACCCCCTGTCGAAGGACGGCGGACGGAGAGGATCGCGTGTGGGGAATATGATAGAAAAACCTGAGCTGCCTACCCAAGGACATGTCATCCTTCATACCGACGAGATGACGATGGATTGGAAAACACGAGCGGGCATGGTTCTTTCCTTGGACTCGAAACTCACAAAATGACCGAAAGGCGAGCAGGAAATCAAAGAACGCGCGGTGGATGGCCAGGTAAACGAAACGACGGGCCTGAAAAACGGAGTAGGGGAGGGGCACGCGTTTTATATCCTCGCTGACACGGACTGTGCGCTATTTTTCTCGTTCTTAAGACGTATAGGAATGACCTTGAGAAAGAGAATGTCAGAAATCTGACCGGCGTCATACTGGAATGGCTGTCAGCGCCATTTACCCATAGAGGCCAGTAGGGCAAGCATGCTGTGGCAACGTCACTAGTGGTCAGACATTGCGCTTGAGCGTGTGGAGCACGATGTAAGCCACTAGGTACGTACATGTGAAACAGCGACATCCCAGAGTGCAGAGAGGACGGCAGAGAAACAGACCACCGAGGCCACGGAATTTATGGATCCATCGCATAGAGCTACCGAATCCCGATAATCACGCCGATGGCAGTTCAATGCGAGTGACATTATGTAAGCCTAATTAATAGTGTGACAAGACGCGCTCGTACCTTGTCACGTGCTCTTCTCTACTGCATCATGCCTCGCGCTGGACCGAGTCGATCTCAGCGCTCTCAACGAGCGTCTCAGCTATCCCAGTACCACTCACAGCGCACGCGAGGGCGACGTGACGAAATGGACGACGACGATGATAGCGAGGGCGACGCTCCCGGGATGGATCCAGACGATGACATGGACGTCGACGCCACACGAGCCAGAGCCGCAGACGCTGACGACGTGAGTCCGACGTGTCCTTGTTGTGTCCCTTGGTTCATACACACCCCGCCCACTTAGCACCACGACAAAAAAGCGCGTGATCTAGTCCGGCTCGCGCTCTTTACCGAACACAAACGCGTCCCCCTCCGTCGCGAGGACATCAATAAAAAAGGTATGCTCCATCCTCTTCATACATTCCACTTCACAAAGACGTTTTTAGTCCTTGGCTCTTACACCCGCTCGTTCAATGCCGTGTTATTCAAGGCACAAGTCCTCCTACGCAAAACGTTTGCCATGGAACTCGTCGAACTCCAAGCCCGTAACTACCGTGACCAAGATCCCACCGATGACCTCCAAAACGCCACCGGCGTTAAGAAAAGGGGTCTGCCTTCCCCTCTCCTCAGCCTCCCCACCCTCGTTCTAACTACTGTTCAACCCCTCCAGCTACCGCGGCAGGCTCGAAAACGTACATCCTCCGCTCAACCTTGGATGCGACCGTCATCGAACAAGCCGCCTTGTCCAACGAACGTCTCCTCGAAGCAGAACTCCTCGAAGACCCGGACGACGACGATGACGACGAGGACATGCCCCGCAACTATGGCAGTATCATCGCCTGGAGTACCGCCGATCAACTCGCCGCACTGGGTTTGCTCCACGTCATCCTCGCGCTCATCTTGGCTAATGGACGGGTCATCTCTGAACGTGCGTCTTTGCGTTGTCTAGTCGGCTCTTGCTGACCGTAGGTGGTTGCGTCGTTTAGTGGACCTGAGAGCCAACCTAAAACGCCTCCGTATCTCTCCCAGCGGCACCGTCCCCTCCAACGCCCAATCTACTCACCGCCCCATTCCCATCGACACCTTTCTCCAACACCTCATCCGACAAGGCTACCTCGACCGCATCCGTCCCGGCGATACAAAATCCACGACGGGTAAACGTCGCGCACGGATCTCTGCTACACAGGGGAACGGGAACGCCGAGGATAATCCCCAGGCGTACGAGTGGCGGTGGGGAAGTCGGGCGCATGGTGAGGTGGGGGAGCAGGCGGTGGCGAGGTTCGTGGGCGAGTTTATGGTCGAGCGGACGAGGATGGCGGATGTGGAAGAAGAGGAAGAGGAGGGTGCGGGTGGGAGTGGGAGTGGGAGTGGGGGTGGGGGGCGTCGACGGGGGAAACAGAAGCAAAAGGAGGGGGGGTTGGAGAAGCGGTTGGAGACGATGATCAAGGGGATCGAGAGAGCTGCTGGAGGGAACTTGACCGATGTCAAGTGAACGACATGAACAATTGTTCATATGTTGTGCTACCTCATATCCGAGATGCGAACTTTCTCTGGATCTGTCCTTGGTCTCGACATGTGCGAGGGTAAACTCGCACAAGCACGTTGCCCACGCCGACGCGAACTGCCAGTGATCAATCCATTTGTGCACAAAATAGTACATATATACGACCGAGGACAGTCACCCGTAGACCTCCAGGCTCGAGTTCCAGCTCCCTCAGACCCAGAGTCGCCCATCGAGTCCGGACGCATCATCCAGCTGTTGCCAGTGTGTTTTCCCACTTTCTGTTCAACGTACGTTGCAACAACCTATTATATGTTGTCTTTCGATCGAAATCACATCAATCTTTTATAAGTTAGCAACTTCTTGGTTTGGGTTCTCGAGGCTCGCCTATATAGCTATGAAATGAAATGGTCAATGCAGCATGACCTCGGCATGATATCGTCGCGATATTTCGCAGATTATCGCTGCGACTCAATCTGCACAAAATCAAACAAATGGATTCACGAGATATGTGTACGAGATGGGCCGCGTGTATTGCCGAGATGCTCGTTCAGTTGATGCCTTTCCACGGTGCCGCTGCCATCACGACAACATCGCGCGATAGTCTAATTTTTATCACCTAAATAATGTCTGCGCAATAGACCTCAATCGGGGCATAATTTATCCTAATTCCACATCAAGGGAATGCGATACAACTAACTATACAAAGTCGTCTTCAAACGAAGCACTCCCTACGCATGCCATGTACGACCAGAATCAGAAAATAAGACAATAATGAATAATGACAATGCAAAAAAAAAAAAAAAAAGACACAAAACGGTCTCACGTCATCGACGGCAACGACGACGGCATCTTCCGCCTGAACCATACCCCACAGAGCTCCACGTCCGCGTCCGTCGTCGAACACGAAAAGTCGAATTGGATATCGGACAAGGATGGACAATGTTTCGTCCACGTCTTGGCGTAACCTGTTTCAATACCGCACGCAACAAATTCTTTTCGGATCGTATTCCCAGGGAGAGTGGCAGCGTATATCGATGGAGAGTCGAACGAGGATGTCGTCAAGGGAGGTGAGGGAGCGGGGCTGGAGCGACGGAGCAGCGACAAGTTGACGGGGACGGGGATGCGTGCTTGGATGGAGCGAAACGGCGACGTTAACTTGAGCGACTCCAACCCCCGAAAACGAGATATGATTGAGGTGACAATCCCGTAGAGCGTCTATGCGGAGCAGCACAAGGAAATTCAACGACCACGAGAATGGCAGAGGATGGTTGTGGACGTACCTCGGCAGCATCATTGCTCGTCCACAACACTTCTACTTCGAGGGATTTCATCGCCACTGCCTTGTCCTCCCCTGCCAGCATGCTGCCCGTCACGCCAAGAAACTTCTCGACGGTCCTCTTGTCGACTTCGGGGGCGAAGACGATGTGCATCTCGCGAACCCCATTCAGAGAGCGAATCACGGAGCTAGGGCGCAAACCTGTGTAAAGGGTCCCGTGAACATCCAGCGTGAGGTGCTCTATTGGATGGTTCATTGCAAGACACAGCATCGAAGCTATCTCTGTGGATGCATGCAACGACTTGAGGCCGGGGAGTAGGGTGGTGGAGGGACCGCGGCTGTTCGTCTGCGATGGATCAGAAACCGGGGCCCACTCGTCAATGAACGAGAGGTCGGTGCTGGTGTACTCGAGGTGAGGAAAGGAGAGCGACTCGAGAGACGGCTGAGTAGAAAGCCAACTGTGTAGCGCTACCAGCTGCGATTGTGTTAGTTTCTTATCGAGGATAGTCAAACGCATCAAAGAGAATGTGAGAGATAGAGTAAGAGAGAGTATGGACGCAAAGGAGGGAAGTGTGAGGGACTTGAGATTGTACATGTTCTGAAACGCTTGACGGACATCGTCTGAAGGAACGGAAGAAACGCGACCATCTAGCGAAGCAAGCTCCCAGGATGGCCAAGAGTGACAATGAAAGGAGACGACCAGTGCTGCAAGTTCATTCTTGCATGCCAAGACGCTGTAGAGCCTCTCTAGCGGTGACTCTGCCATCGTCTGGACATCGAGCGAGTGGTACAACGCATATCTAGCAACGGCACAGAACCCACGGGACACCAGCGCAACGGCAGGGAGATCGTTCCGCGGAAGGAATTCAAGGAGGACTCGGAAAATGGAGTCCGGGAGAGTGATAGTAGACGCCGCGCGACGCTTGGGCGGATATGAGCTCTCGCAATGAAATGCGCCACTTAATAAATTCGGCAAACTCGCGAACCCTATTGGGGCCCTGTCCCCTCCCTCCAGAATCTCGCTCCCGAAACTCTCGCTGTCAGCGATGGAGTCGTCGGACTCGACAAGACTCGCGCGCCTTCCCAGACCGCTGGGCCGTCGAATTTCGAGGGAAGATTGTGGGGTAGTGTCGCTGGAAATTCTGGGGAGCGCGGTTCGAGGATATGTGCATCTGTATTCTATCCCTGCTGAACTCGGACTCGTCTGCGACAACGATACTCTTGGCGGGGTCCGTCGACGGACGGTGAAGAGAGTTGAGACGCGTCTGAAGAGGCTGGCTTCGGACTGAGCGCGATTGCGTGGGGTCTGAGGGCGCGCAGACGGCTTCTGGGGGGGGAAACCTCTGTCCCTGGGCGGTGCTGTGGGGATGAAAGGATCGACTGAACGACGGGAAAGGAAGGGCATTGCGGAGTGTGCGACGCGTGTTGGATCTTGGTTGGGGAGTGGTACATGGAAAGAGGGAGTGAGCACTTCTATGAGCCAGGGTGTGGACTTACTCAATTATTTAAAACTCCAATGCTGCAAGCTGCCCTCATCGCCAAGATCGCGTACAGAGAATGAGGTCAGGGTAGAGACGAAGCAGGGTTGTCGTCAGGGTCCGGTCACCCCATTCCTGCTCCTCCCGGGCCGACTCACGTCTTCCCAGCGAAAGAAGTAGCGAGCCTGTGAAACCTGAACGACATGTACATATTTTGATCGATCGTGATAATGACATCCCGGGTTGGTATGTCTACAGATTGAGCATTCGAGAACTTTGCACTTTATAAGTATAATGATGTAAAAAAAGTGCACCCTACTCGAGCGTCACATAGAGATGCTTGCTGCTCAATACCGCCTTCGCCCCGGGAACCACCACGATCGTCTGTGTGTCGTCGATAATCATCGCAGGCC
Source organism: Boletus huronensis (assembly GCA_038093155.1). Lineage (NCBI taxonomy): Eukaryota > Fungi > Basidiomycota > Agaricomycetes > Boletales > Boletaceae > Boletus > Boletus huronensis. The sequence goes on along the minus strand of JBBPRS010000178.1, from coordinate 19,866 downwards.
CAGTCACTTCATCCCCAACCTTCAACTGCTCCAAGAGAAACACAGGCGTGTCAGGTACCCGTCCGACCTTGTCAAAATAGACGCTGTTCGTGGACGCCGCTTGCGAACGGCCCACTGGACGTCTCTCGAGCCGTTCTACCTCCGAATAGACCGACTCCCCAAGAGAGTCAAACGTCTTTCCGATGCCGCGTACCTGCACGAGGGACCGTGAGCAAGGCACCGCTTGAAGGCTACAACCAGAAAGATTTACCTTCACGTCATCAACAATGATCGTCTTGGTCTCTAGCAGGAATCCGAATTCCGACTTGTACACTCTCTTGAATGCTGCCTCAAAGTCCTCCTTTCCATCCCCGTCGTTTGCGTTCGGCAAGACCATCAGTGCGGTGTCCGTCCCTTCAAAACGCATGTTTAGCATTCGCTCAACAATCACCCGATCGCCTTCAAAGCCTTGACGAGCTAGTTCTTCCCGGACATCGCTCGTGAGTTTATCCATGCGGACAAGAAGGGAAGCACGCGTAGAACTGGAATAGAATGCCGAGGACGGCTCTTGGAGCTCGAACGCGCTGATAGATCGCGCATGAGTCGGAATGTACGAATGCGTTTCTTTCACCTTACCGATCAGCTAACGCGAGGCCATATGCAGATAAAATAGAGCTATAACGATGTACCAGGATCGTCTTGATGCCCAAAAGGCTCGCGATCTCGCAGGCATGTTGGCCGCCTGCACCGCCGAAACTCGCTAACCTGTAGACGATGAGCCGGCCTTGTCCGTCAATTCGGAACAGTGCCTACATGTGCTTTCCGGTAGAGTATCCTCGAGCCTCCGTCAAGGCGCGAATCGGACGACACATCGTCTCATTGGCAACCTTGATGAAACTGTTGCGTTCGTCAAAACTCTCATGTCGCTCTACTCGAGTTCCGGCACCCACCCGTAAACAATCTCGTCCAAATCGAACGGTCGTTCGTGCGTCTCGTTGATTTTTTTGACCAGTTCCTCGAAGGCCGTTTGGGATGCGACGGTGTCCAGCGGCTCGTTCTCCGACTTTCCAAATATCTTTGGAAAATAATCCGGAATCAAACGTCCAAGGATGAGGTTCGCGTCTGTCACCGCCAACGGACCTCCCTTTCTGCATCAAATGTTGTTACCCACAATATCCTCATTGTTAGCTCATCGAAGCTCACCTATAACATGCCGGACCTGGTTCAGCTCCAGCGCTCTCTGGTCCTGCCAGAAACAATCCATTGCAGAAGGTGAGGCACGAACCTCCTCCAGCAGCAACGGTGTTGATATCGAGTTGCGGCGACTGAATAGTCACCCCTGCCGTCGTGGTTTCGTACACGACTTCATACCGACCGTTGAAACGCGACACGTCGGTCGACGTTCCGCCCACGTCAATCCTACAAAGTTTGGTCACAACACGGATCAATCGCCCAACCAGAGACGCACCCAATGATCGGGTACTTTCTTTCCTCGTCCCAACTCGTCAATGCATACCCTACCACACCACCAGCGGGTCCACTCAGAATGCTCTTGAGTCCAGAAAAGTTGCCAAGATCCAAGAGACCGCCATCGCTTCCCATGAACTCGACGCGGGGACTCCTGATCCGACCATCCTTGAGTTGGGCATCGAATCCTTTGAAGAAACCATCCAGGTATTCGCGCAAGATTGGCGTGAGGTACGCATCCGCGGTAGACGAGATCCCTCGTGGGACCACTTTGATCATCGGAAGGAGCTGCGACGACTCCGAAACCTGGGTGAACCCGATCTCGCGTGCCAGTTTTCCAATCTGCGTCTCGTGATCGGGAAACGTATACGAATGAATGAGGACGATGGCCAGCGACCGGTATCCCGCCTCGTACAAGCGCTCGAGGTCTTGTCGCACGGCCGCGAAATCTGTGTCACATGGCAATCATGGATGAGAGAAGAAACGTTGAGCGTTGAGGATTATCGAATAGTGCATGTTCGCGATAACATCCGCATACGGACCTGGTCGTTTCAAAATCCGGACGGCTTCTCCAGATATACCTCTGACGATCTCCCCCAGTCCCTCCGCATCCTCCTCCCACCCAGGTCCCCTATACCCCCGCTGCACCGACCCGTCTTCGTTCCACTGCACCGCGTGTTCCTCGGCCTTTGGATCCGACGTGTACCCGACGAGCGTCACCCGCTCGTCCACCTCGACAACATCCGAATAGAGCGGCGCCACCCGTCGGATGTTGAGATCAAAGATCCGCGGGCGGGATTGGTTCCCGATGAAGAGGAGGTCTCTGAATCCTTTGGTGATGAGCAACGCGTGTCTATGGCCTTTGCGTTCCAACAACGCGTTGGTGGCGACCGTCGTAGACAATCGGATGTAATCTACGGTTTTTTTTTTTGTTAGAGCGTCCGTGGGCATGAGGGGTACGGGGTGCGAACATGGATCGGTCAAAGAGAAACGCACCAATCTTGCTCGTATCGAGCACGCTCCCTCGTTTAATCTTCTCCCCCGCCACGATCTCCAACACTCTCCGAATTCCCTCTGTCGGCGCATCGTTGTAGTTGTTCGGATCTTGGGACACTGCCAACCAAAACGCCCGTCGTCGTAGTAGGTCGGTGCGTCGGGCGCCAAGGATCATACACACTTACAGAGCTTCACCACGAGCTCTTTGCGCTCTCCAGGATGGTTTGGATCAGGGTAGGATCTACATCGACGTCGAGCGTCAAGAAGATCCGAGCGCTGAATACGACCGACTTACGCATGGACGTCACAAAACGTACCCCCTCGATCTGCACAAATCCTGATGGATCGATCTGGAACAACCATCTTGACTACCACAGGCAAAAAGAAAAAGCCTGGAGGGGTGTGGGTGAAGGTCGCAGTCGTATCATACGGAGGTCCGCATGGGTTATATCTTATCGACCCAACGGCCCTCGTGACCTCTCTCAATTCCCAGCGACAAACTCAATTGAACCTGTTTAGATATCCAAAAGACGACATATGCACTACACTAGTAGAAGGTAGTAGACGCAAGGGAAGGGACGGTGGACGTCAGATAAAAAAGGAAAGGAGAACATAGCTACTAGGAATTATCAATGATTGGCAGGTATTCCAGGGGCGGTTATTAGATAGAGAAAGAAAGAAAAAACATTTGAAGTTAGCAGTTGAATCGAGGAATCGGGATTCATATGAATAAAGAGGGCAGAAAGAAAAGGGCGCAAGTAGAGAATGAACGGTCTTGATCATATGTATGCTGGAATCGTCGACAGTCCATCTCCGAGACAAAGACAAAAAAAAAGAGTAAAAATGGGTCGAGGTATCGGTGGTGGCCACGAACGCTGCGTTCAAAACCCATGAAACTGAGGTCGCTCTTCTTCCTCTTCTTCCTCTTCTTCCTCCACGACGTTGTGAAGAGGAGCACCGTGGACATATCGCCCTGGGCTGTTGCGACCAGATTCTGCGAGCAGAATCGGGTCCGGTAGTGATAGATAATCTACTCCGGATTCGGATTCAACCTCGTCTCCAATTTCAGGATGGTCGGATTCAGGCACAGATTCAGGCGATGGGATTCTAGCAGCCGGGGGAACTGAAGGAAGTTCTGCATTCTTGGGTGGTAATGGTGAGGATCGAACTGGGAGTTTGGATGGGGTAGCAGGGGCGAGGTTTTGCCTCTCACGTTCACGGTACATTTCAATGAGTGATGCAGTCTTGCTCTGCGGTGTGGACTTGGGGATATCGTTGTGGGACTGCATGATTTCTGGCAATGTCATAGATTCGGCTCGGGAATGCGAGCTCTCCTTTTCTTCTCTGTTCCTTTCGCAGTCGATGAATTCGGGAACATCTATGTCGCGGGTGGGGGAAGACGACGCCGAGGGACCATACTCGCTTCCCTCCGTCTCAAACGACGGTCTCATTGTGTCCGGCGCCGGAATAACAGTGTCTTCAGGCGTCCCATATACCATTTCATCTGGTACGTTATCACCATCAGAGTCGTCTGCGTTAACCTGCGGTCGTACCGATAGAGCTTCAGGTCGTCGCTCAGGGTGAAGATCAAAGTACCCAACTCGCTTGGTCTTGGGATACGACATGACTGATTCGATGTCGGGATCTTCTTCTTTTGGTTTCTCCGGGGAGGTTGAGTCTGGAAGGGGCTCCACGGCTGATTGATGCGCCTGTACCTCGTCGTCGTCAGAAAGCGGAGAACGCGCACGGACGCCAGCGAGGACCAATGCAATTTCCTGACTCGCCAATTCGGGATCAGAGCGCCCGCCTTTCAGAACCTTTCCCCCTGGTCGGCGTTCCACCTCCTGTGACCCCATCCTGCGGCCGTGGGCAGCAACGAGTATATCCACCCAGGCGTCATCTCTTGACATTCTCCGCTCATGCTTCTCAGCGGGTGTGAGTGCCTTCATGCTAGAGCTCTCGTTCAATTCATCATCACTATAACTCGCTAAGCGCGTCTCAAAATCCACGGTCGAGTACTCAGCTGGTACTAGCGTTGAGCGTCGCACTACAGACGGACTGCGCACAGGAATCCGAAACCGCCGCTTGGTACTTCCAGGGGTGAGGGGAGTGTCTGAGGGCACGCGCTCCAATTGCCTTACTGGAGAGACACGACCAGAGTGTGCAGTACCCGGTCGCGCGTGTACAGTATGGTCACTGTCTCCATGCGCCGCCGGGGAGATCGTAACCGTAGGAGCGGCTTTCGACAGCGTGAGTATTTTGCTGCCGTTAGACCTCAGCATCCCCTCAAATTCCACCTCGCGAAGGGTTGGACTTTTGGGAACGTGTCCTATGACATAAGGCCGGCCATTTAACGTCGCAGCAGGTTTCCACGGCCTCGACTTGCTGGACGGCGAAAACAGAAAGGGCAACCGACGCTTGGTTCCAGAGTCCTTCGCGAGTTGCTGCCTGTACTCCAACGGCACGAACTCTTCAAAGAGAAAGATAGTGGTTGCGGTGCGTGGGTCACCTCCACGGGCCGAGTTCTTGCCGAGCGGAAGGGACTTGAACTCGATCTATATAATATGGGTGAGCAAGAGACTCCATTTAAAACAACACCACAAAAGGTTTACCAGGGCCCAATTACACTCCCTGTCAGTCTCCTCACCACGCTCAATGTCCATCCACCCACCACCATACACCAAGTCACAAAAGACATTCATGAACGCTTCTTCAATCATTTCTTCGGATCCCATGACGGGCTCGGTGTCCCAACCGAACGGAGGAAGTGCACGCTGAGTCTTCTTCAGTTTTTTGGTAATGCTCGCGTTGTGTGTTGGCCACGACGAGATAGAATGGGCAACGGGGGTGCTAAACTGAAGTGTGGCACTGAGGCGAGCATCCGTGCGGTTGAAACCAATGGCAGAAAAGTCGTTCCAGTTCATCGTCGTACGCTTGGTTGAACGAGACTGTCAAGACGCTTAGCTCTTGTCATATTAGCCGTCTTCGTGGACTCACCATCCTTTCGCTCTCGGTCAGGTCAAACTGGAGTTTCTTCTCATCGGTTTCCAGCGTTCCGAAACCCATAGCCTCGAATTCACCCCACTTGAGCTCAGTTAGCGTCCTAAAGCGGTCCTCGCCTTCCCTGATACCCAGACCAAGTTTACCTTTCTCATCACTTGATGTCGACGTCCCTGACGAAGTACTCGAGGTGGCGGATGACGTCCCAACAGTGGGACCTGTGTAGGGATGGAAATTGGCAGGCATATCCATTCTTTTCTTATATCCTTCCGAGTAACGTGGGAATAGCTTCAGCGCAGAGGGTGCGATACGCTCCCATTCCTTAGAACCAGCCAGTCCACGACTGCTATCCTGACCGAAACGAGGGGCAGATGCCCAGCTGGCAGCTGTCTTGACCAAGTCCGGGGAGTACATCCGGACGTTACGACGGACGCTGACCACACGCATCGTCCGTGCCCCACGACGTGCTTGCGGTTTATCCTGTTTCTCCTTGAGGTGTAAAAAGGGTAACATGGAGGGATATCCTCTGATCCAATCTTTGAGACGGGTGGGAACGCCAAGGGTTGTTGCGCTCCCAAAGGCGATGTTGGTGTGGATGTCAGAACGCGCCCCTGGGGCCTTGGGTGCGTCCTGCCAACGGATGAACGCCAGCATGATGTGTTCCGTGGCGTTGACAGCACGAAGATAATGAATGTAAGTGTGATGGAACGAAAGACAGGCTGGACCCAAGCCGAACAGTAATGGTGCAAACAGAGGCGAGAGTGTCGGTGGGGTGTGACCAGAAGATGCGCTGTGTGCTGTGAAGCGAATGAGGAGACTCAAGAGAGTCCATAGGATCGTCCTTAAAACCGGAGGTAACGGCGGTAAGAAGGTTGCAAAGTGCGTCGGAGGGTAGTTGAGCGCTGGTGAGGCACCGAGGGAAATATTAATTAGTGGTCGACGCCTCGTGTCTGTGAAAAGATGGAGGGAGAGTGGAATGATGCATACCAGCTTCTGAGTCACGGAACTCCACATAATGTTCCCAAGAGATAAGACCGCGGACGGCTTGTCCGCCAACTACTCTTACGACCCGCGCAAGACCCCAACGGATACACATGCCTAACTCATGTGGGCCTGCGAAGCGAGCTTCTTCACGCCAGCGATGTTCCGCCTCTCTAGAAGTAGGGTTGGCGCAGGTGTCCAGAAAGGCACGGATGATGCGTTTGATCGCTGACGAGGATATGTCAAGAGCGAGAGTGGAGAAGATGAAGGGCGCTGTGAGGCAGCGGGTGCCGAGTTCGACGGCAACGACATCCACGAGGCGCGCCACGTCGTCGAGACCAAGGATGACATGGCGTTCATAAGAAAGGTAGCCATAATCGTGTTCCAGGGTCTTTTCCTCGCCAGATTCATCACGAGGTCGATCGAGATTGGAAGGGAGAAAACTGCCGTCTGGTATCTGAGTAACGAGGTCACTTATATCGCGGTCTTGTTTGGGAGAGCTCAATGTGCGCGCCCTGGACTGGCTTTCTTGGCCTTTCTTCTTCTCCTTTCCACCGTCTTTTTTGGAGGGCAGTGGGAGAGGTGAGCCAGAGCCAGAGCCTCTGCTGTCCACACGGCCAAAGTCATCGTAGGCGGGCTGTGTGCTGGCTACGAGAGCATTGCCGGAAGATTTCTTGCCTGGTGTCGAGGTTGTCCTTGAACGCGAGAATAAGCTGGGCATGGAGAAAAGAAAGAAGAAGAAGAAAAAAAAAGAGGAGAACGGGGTTCTCGCGGCTGGGCCTGGTGCGACGACCTCTGAAACGGGTTGGAAGACGCAGAGGAGCGTTGAGCGTCAATTTCTCACACTCGAACAAGACCGGTCCAAGATCGTCGTAGCCATATCACCATCAAAATTAATCGCATTCGTGCATCATCACACCAGTGACAACATGGCATCCTCGTGGTAACCATGCTCACACAGCACACCCTTTGTAGGCCGGTCGCTTCAAAATGAACGTACTAGTAGGCCGAATAGGCATCCAACGGCCGTCCGATAGGTTACTGTTGACTCGGAACATGTCGCTGATCACTAGGGGCATAGCTGGCATCAGCGTGGAAGAAACCTTGAGTCGTAACCAAACGGAACTGAGCGTGAAACCCAGGAAAGTCACCAAGGTCACTAGGATCCTTAACGCCGCCCTTGTTCGCGTATGTACATCGAACCTTATGCACCTATTCCACCCACCGCAGCAACGATTATTCCTCCATGGGGGCTATGTAATCTAGGAGCAGATATTCGTGCCCCCGCTACAACCAGTGCTTGTTTGTGAGTGCACAGGTTATTCGACCGAGAGTTACTGACATCGAAATGTTACATCGAGTGTCCGGACCGCGAAACCTTTACTAGTAAGCGCCTGACGTGCCAAGCCCACAGATCACAGGTCCTGATTTTTTTTTAAAGCTAAGCGCCATTCAAGTACGCTGATGGAGACATGGAACCTCTTTGGCTTGGTGCTGCTGGGCAGTATCCGGGACCGTTCACGATCTTTTCCTATGGACCATCAGTTGTTCCCACGAGAGAGCAAGAGTATGATACTTTTAGCACCGCTATTGATCCGTAAGCACTTAAGCGGTCGTTGACCTTGCGTAGGTTCACTGGTCATTGTTTCAGCATTGATATTGCTCTCTTGTTTGCCCGTCACTCCGGCGCGGACTCACTGGCAGTGTGTAAATCCATACTTACTTGTATGGACTCGGAAAAATATCCTCACCGACGTGCGAGTCATAGATCATAGATACTTATGTATGTTTCAGAATCAGTGTCGGGTCACTGGTATCACACACAGTGAGCGGGAGACCAACAGACCCTTCCCGTCTTTCTTGATACCGAGTGCGATATGTATCACATGGAGTCGCCCCAAATGTGGTTCATTCCGACATGACGCAGGATTGCGATGAGCCTACTAGTATACCACCAGACCGGAGAATTCAAGACGATGGTAGGAACTCGGATTTGGGCGTGACAACAAGCATGAGAATAACTTGGGTACGTTGCCACATGATGCATGTGCACGATCGACGGTCGACCGATCAATATTTATAGTAGCAATAGGTTTGTAGGGTAGGGGTTACATCCAGTCGGGCGGTTGATTTTATTGTATACCCCTAAACTATGGTCATATCACACTTTATCTAATCTTTTGCTTTGAGTGGATTTTGGCTTTCCGTTTTCACGCCTGACACTAGGTTCTAGAGAAGATACGCTAATTTAAATCGAACGAGTACTACACTAGCTTGCTGGGACCGAGTAGGAAAACAAAAATAAATGCCCACTGGCTGTATTGAACAACCGACCTCATCATAATCAATCCTACAAGTGACGCGCTCTACCACTGAGCTAAGCGGGCTCGTGTTTTCAAAGGTTTCATGAACTGATGAAAGCGGCATTCACCTCGCTTGTGGTCCTTGAATTGTTTTTCTCGAGCACATATTGTTACGATAGTGTCGTGCTACTTGGAGACAAAGTAAAGGCTTAAGACCTCAATACGCATAGCCAAGAGTACCTAGCATCTATGCAGTCCAAACCTTAGCGATCAACTCGGTCAGACCTAGTGCGGTGCTTAGTTCCCAACAACTCACACGACATCAGAACAGTAATGGAAGACTCACCGATGTCATTTGTGTTGAACTGGTAGACGCCAATCAAAACGCCGACGGTTGCAGTTCTGAGCGTCCACGTTATCAGAGGACCAAGAATGGGGAACTTGCGTTTATGGAGATAGTCGACGAGTATGGCATCGAACTACACATCGAAAGGTCAGCGATGTAAAGTGCCTAAAACAGTTCATGATGTTATTTACCCCGATGTGACTGTGCATCACGAGTGAGATACCCAAGAGACCATCAAGGACGGGGTAAGCCGTGCCAGACGTTGCAAATGCTGCCGCAGTCATGGGCAGCAACGCCGCGGACAAAAGGCGCTCGAATGCCCAGTGATAGGAGCCGTGGGTCTTTGAGGGAGGCGGGAATGTTGTCGGGTCATTGACGGTTCCCTTGTAGATTGCTGAAAGCCATGACGCGTCAAGGTGACGACATGAAGTTGGATGAGATAAACGGTGCTGAACTTACGTCCACCAGGAACGTATTGGGTCGACGAGCTGGCGGCACGTCTCGCTGCACCCACGCCTGAGTTATCCTTATTGTGAGAGGTTGCAAAGGGCATACCTGGGAGCGCCGACCGCAAAACATTGCGGCCAGTGGTAGAAGCGAATGTTCTGGGCAATGTTGAACGCAGCAAAAACGATGTGGACATTTTCGTCGAGGATGCGAATGTGATCTTGAAGGGAATGAAGGACGTGTGGGTCTGGAAGTCGAGCGAATCACAGGCGACATGCCAATTCCATAATGAGATTATTACCTATTTATTTACATAATTTATCTTACCAGACTCATTTATGTAATACACCGGCTCGGCATGAGGACTTGGGACCCGTGACACTAGTACTCGAGCGTTCGCCGTCCGGGAGACTCCCTCCTGCATACAACCCACAGTGGGAACCAGTGCCTCGTCCCCGTCCTCTGGCTCGTCCGCTACCTCTACCAATGACCACGAATATGGTGCTATACATGCACATTTATTCCCGCCGCGCTTTTTGACCCTCCCCGCCGCGCTCTGAATGTTGCATACAGCACCATGTTCAAGCACCTTAGCCTTAGCAGTAGCCTTTAGTCACTATCATTCTATAGAACACAAACGATCATCATATTCCGAGTAGGAGGTCGCGCGTTAGTACCTACGGGTACGGGTCACACTTTTGTGACCCCCGTGACGAAACCCACCTGCAGGCACGTACGGGTACCAGGCCTGGCAGGCTTTGTAGTACATGTAGAATGTATTTATCATTCTTGTAAACTACTAGTAAGTACATTACAGTAATGTTTCTCCGTATCCGAGAAAAATACAATGAATAAATGATTTTTATGCTGAGTAGCATGAGGTCTTGCTCGAGCGGTGCCCAAATAAGGAAAGTCACGGCTGTCATCCTTGTCCTCTCCTCACTCTTGCCCCAACCTCAACCACCCCCTCACCCTCGTCCCTCGCCCTCACCCTCACCCCCACCCTCAAGTCTTGACCAACGACAACCCCGACATGCGTGCATGCCATCTTGCCCCCGTCCCTGAACGCCTCGAAAAAAAGACGACGCTGTCTCACCCCCTCACCCTCAAGTCTCGACCAACGACACTGCCGACGTGCATGCGTGCCGTCTCGCCCTCACCCTCGTCCCTCACTCTTATCCTCACCTTCAAGTCTCAACCAACGGGTCCCTCGTCCCTCAAGGAGCAACGACACAACACGTACAATCGTGCGTGCTGTGTCGCCGCTCCTCCTCTCACCTCGCCCTCCCCTCGTCCTCGCCCTCATCAGCGCCCTCCAGTCCTGACGGACGACGACGCTGACGCACAACATTGTGTCATGCTGTCTCGTCCTGGTCCCTTGCCCTGAACTCGAACACGAACAAACACAAACACGAACGGTTGCCGTTCGTGTTCGTATTTGTTCGCGTTCGACGTCCCTCCCTCGTCCTCGTCCTCCCTCCTATGAGGTCTTTAAGTACCGTGACTAATGCACTCTTGCACATGATTGTAATGCCCGCATAGGACTCGGAAATCATTTTGTGTTCTATGGAATGATAGCAACTAAAGGCTACTGCTAAGGTGTTGTAGGCAACATTCAGAGCGCGGCGTGGGGGGGGAGGTCAAAAAGCGTGGCGGGAATAAATGTGCATGTATAGCACCATAACCGCAGACTCGATGTAGGCTACTACAATGTTGACCGACAACACGTCAGTTGAGAACTTCCTGATCAGCCAAGCTCTTGTAATGTGACAAGTACAAACTTGTTCATCAGTCGTTGATTACTACTATAACGAACTCTCGAGCGGTGGTATAAGCCATAGCTCACCGTTTCGTTTTCTTTTTCAATAGTGTACACAATAATTAGCTTCAGCAAAGCTCTGATTTGAAGGGGTTTCGCTCTCTGCAACTCACCAAGCTTTGCTGCAGGACTTAATCTGACACAGTCCGACAGTAGCCTGAGCTCCTTTCACGCTTACTCGCCGTGCTCGTGACCGGAACCACGCCGGACTCTGGTCCACCGCCCAGTCTGCAGCTGCGATCTGCTTAGTACAAGGGGCCACATGCATTGCTGCAGTGGGAACTTGCCTTCCTGCCTCAGTCGACGCCAACGAATGCCACTACGCCTTCAATGACTGTGGCGTCACAGTTGAAACAGAGGGTACAGTTCCATTGTCCCATCATCATCATCTTCCACGATCTTTGTCACCATGCATATCTCACGATATGGACGGCACATTGTTCCTACAAGTCAAACATACCCTGCCGCTCTGTTGCTCTCATCTACTAACCTCTTGACTGCGTGGGCAATCTCAACTGCACCCTGTGACGTGTGGTATGTCAGGTGAAACACAGGGAAGGAGCGATCATCGACACTTACAGGCGTATCGGAATGACAGCAGATTGACACCTCAGAGACATTCTGACCGATAGGCAAGAGTTTGCCGCCCACGGTCGTCACCATATGCAAGTCGAGCAAATTTTGGACCTTGTGATGTTAATGTCAGGAACCAAGTATGATGTTAACCGTCGGCGATACGAGCCCATTTTGTCCTTGAAAGATACTCACCCGTTGTCGGACCACTCTGAGCGGGACAGGATCGTGCTTCCTATCGTTGGCATCGCGCAAACATACCGGTTCGCGGAACAAATGAGTGAAAAAGGACGTTGGGGCTAATCAGCGGCGTACTTTGTGATCAACAGCTTCCCTTCGTCGCTATAGTCGAGGTCCGCGAACCACTCTATTCCGTTTGTAATTAGCAATATGGACTAGGGAGAAGAAGAGCACAGAACAGAACAGAATAGAGAGAGCATTACCTGCAATGAACGGCACACCCAACTCCTCTGCAGCCTGCTGGTGCGCAGTGCCTGGGAGACCCATGAACGCGACCCCCGTGTCGGGCTTGGCCGCACTGCGGTTGAAAACCTTTGCCACGCCAACGACGGCACGGCCGAGGTCGATGTTGCGTGCGGTTTGTCCATATACAGCACCGTGTGGCTTGATCTAGAAGAAAACAGAAAGATTAAAGCTAGCATGCCTTTCTCAAAACCAGAGTGCGGACATGGTTAAGGGGAAGTCCGTGACACTTCAGAAAGCCGTCCAAAGCGCCGACCTGGTAGATGAAGCAAGACGCGAGTTCGTCCTAGAGTGGGCGATCGACACGGCATCAGTTCGATCGAACGCAATAGAGCAGATCGTCTCACCGGTTCGACAGCCATCTCGCGCCGCCCGAAGCCTTGCAGGTCGGGAAGAGAAGGGTGAGCGCCAACGAGGACGTTGCTAGCCTTGGCAAGAACCACGGTCTTATTCATGACCGAAAAGTCTCTAGAAATGGTCACAGTCAGTGTTAGGGTTGAACGGTTCCTATGATTTGGATTGGTTCTCAAGCTTACGATGCGTGGAATCCACAGGCAATGTTGGCCAAGTGGATAGTCTTCATGAGGCCCTCATCGTCGCCCTGTGTCCGCATGTCACTAACTTGAACCAAGCTACGTCAACGATACTAAGCATTCCGGCGCTACACACCATCGTGTACAAAGAGAAACTCTGGATCGAATGTTTCCAAGTCAGTCGGAAATCACACTAGATGACATATCAGCGTCACCTCCCCCATATCACAATTGACCGTGGCGCGTAGTGGTTTCGACATCGTTCGAGCAAAACAGGGCCGACAGTGAGATCACCACAAAGCAGGCATCCCGACCTTGAGATGATAAGAAGCACCGGATGTTCGGGCCGCCCGATTGAGTCTCATGCACATGGGGAGCCCGCGCTACCAAGGCACATATTTTTCAGGCCGTGTCAACTGTTTTCGGGCGCAAAGCCACTCCGAGAGATACATTCCCTGTTAAGTGACTGAAGGTCCAAGTCACCGATAGCAGACTCGGCCGAGTGCGAAACGAGAAGGTATGTTCCTCCATGTCAACGAAGATATCAGTACACTAGTAGTAGTACGGATGGAGCAGAGGATGTTCCTGATTATGTGATTATATAAGGATAGTGCATTTTCATGAGAGATCAAGAGACCAAATTACCCACTGCATAAAGCCTCTAAGATCTCACCTTTCCCCACATCAGTTTCTTCACTTCCTCGCCTTCCCTCCCCACCACCCGTGGTCCAAGGATGACTTCGTCAGGAATCCGCTCGAGTCGCTTCGCCTCACGTCTAAGATAGACGACGAGCGTTTCCATGAGCTCCGGATAAGCAACATACCTGTCATAGGTGATAGGTTAGCAACGAAGCAATGCACACGAGTTACATTGAAATATCTCACCGATCACTCTCGTCCGCACCAAAGTCGTAAACCCCACTCAAGTCGTCTCTGGCCTCCTCGGCATCGACATCGATTTTCTCCACGTTCTCCACGAGACCTCCCACGAGGTTCACGGAACGCCTGAACCCAGCTCCACTCGTGTTTCCGGCCTCGCTCGGGCTCGGGTTTGCACCCACCCCGGGAAAGGGGAGCCCTCTCGCACCCCTTCCGCCCAACAGGTTTCTCCAGACTGCAGCTGCCATCTCTGCGTCCCCTCTTACAAGCCCCAAGTCCATACTCATGCTCAGACCCGCCCACTGTTCCTTGAATATCTTCATGTGCCTCGTCACAAGTTTCTCTGGCGCTCTCGCTCTTTTTTCTGCTTTGGCATACGCAGCCGTGGATGGGAACGTGTCGGGTGGCGGAACGGGAGAGGGAAAGGTATAGAAGCTGCTGTTAGGATATGGGGAGACGAATTTGCTGTGTTTGGTTTCGGACATGGCGGCTGATGGGTCTGATGTCGAACGCGGTGGAAGAACACCAGGCTGAAGCACAGCACGTGCGCGCTCTTCGGCGTCTTGGAAAAAGTGATCTATCAACCCTTGTATGTGGTTCAATCCATGGGGTGCAGGGAGGGCCCGTAAACGGACGGTGAGGAGCCATACGTGCAGATTGGTGACGGTAAACCAGGATTGGAAGGTCGGAGGAAGTGCACATTCTTGAAATATCGTTCCGTGAAGAATGAGTAGGATCGTGGAACGGAAAACGGGCAGTGATACCTTTTCTCCAAAAGTCGGCTTCTTGGTCTGCACGCGTCGCGCAGAGGGAGTTGTACATGTGTAGTGCGCGTCTGTTCGCGAGCTGTGTGCGCGAGCCGTACCCAAGAGCACGCGCAAAGCCGAGAAAGACGGCGTACAGGACGGGGTTTGCCTTCACTCTGTGTGTTAGCCATGACTGCTCCTTGCCTGATGCGTTTGGTGGTGCAACCGGCGCTGGCTGCTTTGATGGCGGCGCGGAGGCAAGTAGTCGGATGTGTTGACGAGCTGGTCGTCGAGCATGCCTCGATACTGCGCCAATTCGACTTGAAAGTAATGAACGTGAAGCCATCCTCGCTGTGTTGGCAAACTTTCAGTTCCGTACTGGACGCCTTGATTTGCATTACATAATCATTCTTAAACGCATCGTAATTACTAAGCGCTATTTTCGACGTTATACACGAACCCGGCACATATGTATTGACTCAAAGTTGAGCAAGTGCAAAACATCGTAGTACATGGGTAAGCAAAGCAGTTAATCACAGTCGATTTTCAAAGTTCCATCAGAAGAACAGCTTATGAGGACCTGGAGTCTGCCTCTCGCCGGCTCCATTCGAATTCTAACAAACAAGGCTGCAACATGTCCAATTGTTGTAAATTGCGTCGAGAACTATGAGTGGTTTAGTTTGGATAACAGCACACGTGGAAAACACGTACGCACCGGAAAGCACCGCTAGGCACTAATATGTATGTAGAGATTCGTTGATCAAAGGGTATGTCGCTCAAACGAATACTCCTCATCGTCTTGTGCAATGCGAGAGCTGCTCGTGTATGGTCCAGACGACCAGACTCGTCCACCAGATTCTCGTAAAATTTCGACGTGATCTCGTTCGTGCGTTCATCGTCCACAGCCCACATCGTCCCAATGACCGAACGGAACCCGGCGAACTGCATGGCTGCAGCAAGATGGATGACCTCATCCGGACTTTCTTCGTCACCAACGGTTGTATGGCACGCGGAGAGATATGCAAACCTGGCATTCCGCAACTCGTATTGCATGATGTTTTCGATCTTCAACAGCCCGTCACCCAACGCAAACCCAGACTCGAACGGTTGCTTCCGACCGGGGACTCCGTGACAGGCAAAGTGAACAAAGCGTTCTTGTCCAGTTCTTCACCGACCTTGGTGATGTTCGCGTCCTGGTCTCGAATACACGTGAGCGTTGCGACAGACTTGACACGCTGTGATACTCTGGATAGCTCAGTCTTAACTGAGGCGAGTGCATTCAGTCCCGCAGCCTGTGCCTGCCCTATGATCAAAAAACGATGCTGTTCCATGGATGGATCCAATGAACCTTTTTGTCGAGCGAAAGCTGTCAAGGTCGGTGTATAGGAGGAAATGTAAAGATCGGAGAGCATCGGTGGCATTTCCTAAACGAGCCAGCACCATGCAATGGGAGAAGAGAGAACTCGGCAGTCGGGCACCAGATGCACGATCGAGGGGGACAGGAATCCTGAAAGATGTTCACGATCGGAAAAAACAAATTCATCCCAAAGCTTTCGTAGAAGCACCAAAATTTACTTTGTCACATCATCGTGCTTGGCACGCTGGATCAGAGAACGAAGCTCCAGTGATAGTTCAGAGACGCGGGCTTTCGTGATGGGGAGAGCGACGTGGAGGGGATCCTGGTCGGATAGAAGTACCAATGCGTCACAGCTGTACTGGCTGGCATTTACGACGATGACTGATCCATTGGAAGCTGCCACCTGGAGGTCTGAGAAGAGCGGGGGCTGCAAGAAACGAGAGAGGCCAGGCAATTTGCGAATATCAGTGATAATATCCTGCAATTGGATGTTAAGACGCCATGCCCGAATGTGTTGAGAGTCAGCGTCGGTAGGGGTATCAAACACACTGCGAAGGAAGGAGGTCGCCTGGGTGAACTTATCTGCCAATTTCTTGCCTGTGTCACCGGATGCTACCACATCGTCGAGAGGAGAGCGAAGGCGGATCAACTGACTCCAAAAGACACCACGACCTTGCTCCAGGAGCCTGAATCCATTTTTTTTGGCGCATTCGAGATCAGCGGAAGACACTGTCTGAGAGATGTTGGAGAGTTGGGAATATAGATTGAATATTTCCTGAAAGTCATTGATATCGTACGAGTCCTTGAATTGGGCATGGAGGCAGCGGGTAAGGCGTTGCCGATGAAAAGGCTCGCTGAGGATGCCCCGCGGGGTAAAGTTCCAATGCACTACGATAGAGCCTTGTCGAGGTCAGACAGCCTTCCGAGCAGGTGGAAACGGGTATAGAGGTAACTCGCGATGTTGCCCAGTGAAAGGGCTCGATCAGGATGCCCCTGCGGACAGAATTTCAATGCACTGCGTTGGAGGGCAAGTGCCTCGTCCAACTCAGAGAGCCTTCCGAGCTGCTGCAAGCGGGCATGGAGGTAACCTGCAATGGTTGCCCAGTGAAAGAGCTCGATCAGGATGTCCCTGCGAACAAAGTTCCAATGCACTACGTTCGAGGTCAAGATCCGTCGCCCCTCCTCTTTGACTGAACCAGTTGTAGAGTGAGAAAGAAAGCTTTTGTAGTGATTTGGCTCGATTGGGATGCCCTTGGGGCTGGAGTTGCAATTCATTGCAGGAGAGGGTGATTTTCTCGTCGAGTTCAGACATTGGTGCAGAGTAAGTGACGTGGATCAATCGTATCCTGTTCAAATATCAAGTCACTCCAGATAGCTAGTCTTTTGAATTGCAGGCATACCTCTCGTGGGGTTTTTTTCGTTGTAGACAGTGATCGTCAAGAGTGAGAGTGTACGAGCACTGCATGCGAACAGCCCCGGGCCATCGTCGAGGCAACTGGCGCCCGTAACTTCCGACATAGTCAGGTCGTTCCAAATCAGATTGAAAGGAAAGGAGTGCCATCACAGGGAAAGACGTCGAATAGGGTGCGCATTCCCTTCTCGAACCTGCCAAGCTGTATGGCCATGACAATTGCATGGTCGATGCCCTGGATTGTCTGGCAGGGCTATAGGCTCGTGTCAGCGCCCGCAGGTAGCACTAACAACAATGCTACCCGTGTATCCGTGGGGGTAACAACACTGATATTCGAGGTCTGGACTCTGACACTGTGCCAAAAATCGGGCTGTCCCTGCGGTTCCGGTATGTGATCGACAGTCTTCATACCCAAGTCGTAGATCGTTGAGCTTTGAGTTGTTCTTGTACAATGTAACACCGTGTAGAATGGGGTTCGGGCCGCCAGTCTGTTTGTGTTTGACTGGCACGCTAAGCATTTTTCGCGCGATGTCTCTCTTTCTCCATCCTCTCTACAGCGACCTCCTCCACCTCGCCCGAGACTCTCCAAACGCAACCGACTCGTCTCCATCATTCATGTCGTTCATCTTCCGCAGATTCGCGTCTTCCACCGCGTCGGCCGCCGCTGCCGCCACGTCTTCCGCTCCAAAGTGCGTATTATCTTCCCAGGTCGGTTTCTGGGGACGCGTTGCTAAACTGAAATCGACAGGTCGAACGTCTTTGTATGATCTATCCCCCTCTTGTACAGCGTGGCCGAAAGTCTGACCACGTGCATGTCACAGTTTGATGTCTCGATAGGCTCGAAACCGACAGGGCGTATCGTATTCAAGCTCTATGACGACACCGTCCCGCTCACAGCTCGCAACTTCCGTGAGTTGGCTGTCGGCACGGACAAGGATGGAAAGAAGCTGGGGTACAAGGGAAGCTCGTTCCACCGAATCATCCCAGAGGTCTGTGTTCGTGCGTCGCCCTTTTGCCACGGTACTGAAGGATGGTTGTGTGCGTGCAGTTCATGCTTCAAGGAGGCGACTTTACTAGACACGACGGAACCGGTGGTATATCGATATATGGTAACCGCTTCAAGGGTGGGTAACCATTCACAGTTCACCGTCTCAGGCCTTTGGGTCAACTAGCATAATGATAATCGTCTCCGTCGCTCATCGTTTCTTGCTGTCTTGCGTATAGATGAAAACTTTGTCCAGAAGCACGACAAGCCAGGTCTGCTTTCAATGGCGAATGCAGGTCCCAACACGAACGGGTCACAGGTAAGCTAACACCCTTTTTCATATCCATCGAACGCAGGGAGGGCTGATTGATTTTTACGCATTACCTAGTTCTTTATCACGACGGCAGTCACGTCTTGGCTCGACGGCAAACATGTCGTATTCGGCGAGGTCGTTGAGGGCATGAATGTTGTCAAAACGATCGAGTCCAAGGGGTCGAGTAGCGGTCGTCCGTCGTCCGCGGTGCAAATCTCGGACTGTGGTATCGTCGAGTGAGCGGTGGGCGACAGGCGTAGAAAAGGATCAGGCCTGTTATTACATGCTTAGTGTATGTGATCTGCAGCTATAATGAGTGCTTGGTTTCGTTCACTCTAGTCTCGGGGAAATTGAGGCACTCATGTCCGTGACGACGTTGCTTTTATGGGATAGCCACGAGTTTCGCACTGGCTTGTAGGCTCCTCCCGTCCGCTCTCGCTTTTCGCCCCGCCTTCATCGCAGCTTGACGTGCCCCACAGTCAAATCTCAAAGTTCTCCTGTTTATCTGTTGCTCGCCTTGCGCTTGTAAAGTTGTCAATGCTCGGTGCACAACCCACTCACGCAGCTCGCTTGCCCGACACAAACGCTGCCTCGGTGGGGCTGTCGCCCAGACCTTTATGCGGATTTGACCAGTTTCAATACATTTCGCATACCCTTGCGTGAATGGCCCTTCATTTCAGGAGACAACCCACAGCGCATGAAGTGCACGCCTACTTCAACGTTTCAAGCGCGTCTAGTGCATGTACTTTATTAATGCTTCATAGTCAATCTTCTGCTGATTCGGAAAGAAATTAATTGACGACTGTTGTCTATCACCCTCCATGCAGCCTGAAATTTCGCACGAAATGGTACATCGTGACTCTTGAGCGAAGATTCCGACCTCATTCCTTCCTTTAGAATGCTGGAAGCCCATGCGACTCGCGTTCCAACTCAAGCATCGTCGCAGCCTCAGGGAACCTCGGTGTGAGTTTAACCTTGAATGGAATTGGCCGCCTGTTTTCGTTGCAGTACACGTCAGTAAAGCCGTACTCTTCAAGAGCAATCTCAACCTTGTACGTACACAGCGAGACCATCCTCCACATATCCGTCGACATCTATCGGGAGTGGCTTTCCTTGCGCATCCGTTGCGCGTTCAACGTTCATTGCCCAAAGGACCGTGGCGATGTCGATGAACAACGAATTATTCGCGACGTGCCTGCCCACGCAAATCCGTCTACCAAAGCCGTACGAGAAGTGCCCCTCTTCCTT
>JBBPRS010000177.1:0-45019 GCA_038093155.1 Boletus huronensis | reverse complement strand
TATGAATATATAAACCCAAGAGCCTAGCACTGGAGTCCCCAGTCTAGTTCTCTTTGGATACTTCCTCTAAAGGGATCCACTCCGTCTTCTCCCCTCAGTTCACCAAGGGCTAGTCCCCTTGCTATTCTCAGTCTTAGTTAGGTGTTGGTTTGGTTTGCCCTAGGCTTAGATTAGCCCTTTGGAGCCATTTCAGTCACGTCCTCACCGCCTAGCTGCATCATCCCTACCACGTCACGTCACCACACCTCCTCCTCGAGGCTAGTCCTCAGAGCTCTCCGACCCTCCACTTTCGTCCCTTGCTTTTTGTCCACATGAGTTCCCTTATTTGGAACTATCCCTAGACCTATGCTTCTCTTCCTCGTGTATTTCTTTATTCGGATTACCCTTGACCCTGGACTTCTCATCCTCGTGTATTCCTTATTTGGACTACCCTTCGCCCTATGCTTCCTAACCTTGTGTATTCCTTATCCGGATTACCCTTTGCCCTTTGCTTCTCACCCACGTGTATTTCTTATTCAGACTACCCTTGACCCTATGTACCTTGGTCCGTGTGCAGCCATGACACCTATTTAGGTCCCATTCCCCGCTCTTTGATCCTTATCTTGATCTACCTTCACAATCCTTGTCACATTCTTCTCTACAGTCGTACCCCCAAGGACTTCCTCCCTGTCTTAGCTAGTTCTTCATTGAATCTATGCTTCTTTGTCACCTCACTTGCCTGAAGTCTTGGCTGCTCTATCATGGACTCACCATGTCCTAGTCTTAACTCACTTGTCGCATCTGCTCAGTGCTCCCTTCACTCAAGTCATGAGCAGACAGACAACCTCAAAGGTCTATGCTTGGCCCTATCCAGGTTAAGCATAACAATATGAACAGGGAACTGAAAAGAAGGTTTAAGGTTTGATTGTAAAAGACCATATGAAGAATAAGGTTCTGGAAGTGAAATCTGAAGGTGAAAACCTTATATCTTCGATATCGAACACATAGACTTAGAAACTTGGTACATTATTGCACTCGCACAGCGAATGATACACTGATACACATCAAGGGTACTTGACAAACACACAGTTTAACAAATGATTCCAGTGATGACAGATGGTTCAAGTTTGTAGCGGGGTCAACGTTGCAGGAAATCCAATGTTTTAGTTTGTGATTGCAAGGATGATTATTCAGGCGCCGAGGGGAGATACCGTCGGAAAGGACCTGAAACGCGTCTAAGCATATAACATGGAGAAAAATGATCGACTCACCCCAACGTGGGAGATACAGCGCTGCCCTTTCCTCGTTGTGCGGGAGCCATCCAATCCAGCACAGTACACATCTTCGGGCGTGCCTCCGGATCCCTGTTCATAAGTCGTCTGGCTATCTCGAGGAGCGTCGTGCGATCCGAAGAGGAAGCACAGCATGAACATAGTTCTTCCAACGTCCTTCCGCAACTCCATAAATCTGCGAGCATCGGCTTGTATTGTCCCTCGCGAACTTCTGGCGCCATGTAGTCTTCTGTGCCGACAACCCCAGAGTATTTGACATCAGGTCCGCGGACACGAATGGACACACTAAAGTCGATGATGGATAGACGCCCGCCTTCTGAAGGGATGATGACGTTCTGCGGCTTGAGATCCATGTGGGCAACGTCATGCTCGTGCATGAACGCGACTGCTTCGATGAGCTGTAGAGCCACAGACCACAATTGTTCACCAGGACTATCCAGCGAGGTCAGCCAACCACCAGCGACAGGCATCGATATCACGGTGCCTCCTTGAACAGGCCAGAATCGAACACCGGAGATGGTATGGTTTGACGGGGACTCGATCTCCGTGAGGTATTGTAGAACGTCGACCTCGCTCTCTCGTTCCACGAACTTGAGGTATCCGTGCGTGTCGCCAGTCTTGTTCACGATCACGGCAAGTTGAGGATGCTAGGGCAACTGCGTTAGTCTGAATACAGCTGGAGACAAGAACACGGACCCCCCATGGGATGAATTCGATCTTGTAATCCATCTGGCGCAGAACGTTTTGGATCCCCTCGGCTTCAAAAACGCCTAGATCGCCTTCGTCCTGGGACCCGTCGGACCCTTCGCTTCCTTCCGCGATAGGTTCCATGACAGTACTGCCGGATGTCTTCGGTGGAGGATTTGGTGAGCTGAGGGACAGGACTTTTTGCGCGGCATTCATGATGTCCTCAAGGCTCGTTTTCTTGCGTTGATCCAAGTCGCGAGCCAATGCATTGATCTGTGTTGCCAGGTTGTACATCTCGCGCAGAAAATCTACCTCTGCTTCGTTGTTGTCGAGCTTGAAGTCTTTCCGATGAATGCACACCTGTGTATTTCCGTGAGCAGCTGAATACAACAACCTCGTAAACACTGACCGCATTATCCCTGTAGAGATTGTTCGCATGGTCTGCATTGCCACGCCCGGTTTGCATTACAATATACCGCGATGCAACCATTTTTGCATTGACATAGAGGGCCACTACGAAAAAGGTTCGCTTGGAGGTAGATTTCATAAGTAATCGTCCGGCACGGGCAAGAGCAATCGCCTGAACAAGCATACGGGAGCGGTCCTTCTCCTGCTTCTGTGATATCACTTCAGAGATGACGAACGGAATCCTGTAAGCAGGAGTGATGACCATGCAGTCACTCCTGGGGGTAAATTTGCGCCAGACATTCCTTGCTGATGCGGTATCCACAAAGATTGGAAAACCCCACGATTTCTCCCTGTAGGAGTGTCAACGATATGGATATATGTATATGAACACGAATCGACACCTACTGATAATACTTGAAGCGACTGGAAGTGCCTTTCTCGGAGAAGAACGGCGGCTGCATAAAGTGGACGGTGAAGTTACTGGCCTTGAGAGATGAAGAGCTGTCCTTGTGCATGATCTTCGACACGTCCTTATGATAGCATCGCAAAACGTTATAGAACGCCGCAAATTCGCGATCATTCATCACCGTGTGTGACTCAGTTCTGGAAGGCACAAAGACGCGGTCAAACTGCGTCTGAAAGATTCGCGCATTTTGAAAATCTCGTTTCTGCTCCTCACCCGCCTAGAATGATTCCACATCAGCGTCTGGAGAACGTCACAACACACAATACATGCCTGATATACGCGTTTCTGCGCCAGAGCATCCTGAATCTCCCTGAATTCAGGAGGCAGATCATCGTCGTTGTCCGTAAGGATGCCACCGTGCAAATTTCTCTGCACGTCGTTTGGACGCCAGTTACCAAGGGTCTCAACTGTTACTTGTAGACATTTGAACAATGTGGCGTGGTGCTGTCTTAACTTCCTAATTGCCTCGCTCGACTCTCCGAATACTGAGGGCGTAACACAGTTAGCAACGTGAGGCGTATGGGACCCGGAAGTTGGCGATACTTACGGTCGGGAAAATCGATTACTAGACAGACATAGTCGTCGGGAAACTCTTTTACTACCCGGTGAATCTTTGTTCTGAGGGGGTTGACGTGCGCCCTATTGGTCACCTCCAGGCACGCTTGCATAACCTCATCTGGGACGACTGGACCTTCCTCATCATCAGTATCATCTTCCCCGAGTGACACTGGGTTCTTCAGCCGATAGAACTCGCAATTATTGTAGGAGAGTTTAGCAGGAATGTGTCCCGCCACGTCGACATCGTTTCGAAGACTTTTAAAGAAATCGACGAGGCTGTCTTCAGGCAGGCCCGAAACCCGCACTATCTCGTTGTTGAGCAGGGCCCAGAACCTAACTTTACCTGTAAAGGAGTCACAAGTCAACCATGAAATGGAAATGTGAAGTAGAAAGTGGAGGGGAGTGCTCACTCATCGCGTCCGATGCGTCGTAACTGGGGAATGTCAGCTGGACGCAGAGGGTCTTATTATACCCTGCCAGCGGTCCGCTGTGGAATCCTGTGGACAGGGTGGACCAACAACTGCCACTGCCAGCTGCTTGTATATTGTCGTCGCGCCCACATATCTTCCGCTTTTGGGTGACGGGACTGTATCGATCGCCACCCGCGACAGATACATTGAAGACAGCTTCCGCGACGCGAACAATGCTGAAGATGAATTCTTTCATCCACTCAGCCCGCAGCACGTCATCATTCCCCTCAAAGGAGGGCGTTTCTCCATCGTCGACTTTGATTGATGCGGCCATCCACCTCAATGAACCGGATGCGAAGCACGCTGGGGTCATCGGTACGGAAGGGTACATCGCTCCAAAGGTGTATTATAATAGAGAGTAACCAAGTCTCTGTTTATTTATCAGGCCCTCCCGGCATACCTGGACCCGAGGTTGGTACGTGGAAACTAGAAAAGCCACCGCACTGTCCACGTCCTAC
The DNA here is from genome assembly GCA_038093155.1 of Boletus huronensis. Taxonomy (NCBI): domain Eukaryota; kingdom Fungi; phylum Basidiomycota; class Agaricomycetes; order Boletales; family Boletaceae; genus Boletus; species Boletus huronensis. The sequence goes on along the minus strand of JBBPRS010000177.1, from coordinate 40,701 downwards.
TACCGTCGCTTTAATTGGAACCCTACTCGCAGGTTAGGGTTAGGTTACGCATAAGTCAAGCCAAGACTTCCCACGGGCATACACTTTTAAGCGCCGATCTGTAAACCTGTCCCTTCGGGTCCAAGGATTCTAGAGTCTCGAATATCATCGATAATGTATTTTCGAGCGTGAATTAGGATCGAACTCATCGGATGTCTTGAGCATTTTGCATCGCCGGTTTCTAAGCCGAGTTCCGTTCTTTGATGATTGGTGGGATCTCGAGGCATTGGTGACGAAACAACCTAATTAGGGTCACACGCTTTGCAGGATCCTTCCATGTCGACCACAAACCTCTCAACTCTCCTTCAGCCCCTTAGAAACCCTCCAGAATGGCCAGAATCCTCAGAAACAGTCATCCTCGAACCCTTCGTATACATCGCCTCTAAGCCAGGGAAGGAGATCCGATCTCTGCTGATCGAGGCGTTCAATGTATGGCTCGACGTACCGCGTGCGCAGCTCAGCGTCATTTCACGCGTCGTGCGTATGCTACATAGCGCCAGCCTCATGGTCGACGACATCGAGGACGGCGCACAACTTCGGAGGGGTCAACCAGTCGCCCATCGCATCTACGGCATTCCCCAAACCATCAATACGGCGAATTACGTGTATTTTTTGGCGTACAAGGAACTCGCGGCGCTGAGAGACCATGATTCGGGAGAAACCGATCGGGTTGTGGCGAACAAGGATTTGGATCTGGTGGTGACCGAGGAATTGTTGTCGCTTCATCGTGGACAGGGTCTTGAGATATTCTGGCGGGACACACTGCAATGTCCGACAGAGGAGGAGTACGTTGCGATGGTCAACAACAGTTGAGCGTGCTGTTGCCAGGTGAGGCATCGGTCCCACTAACGTTTGTGGCAGAGACTGGCGGTTTGTTCAGAATCGCCATCAAGTTGATGATGGCGTGTGCGACGAAGAACGTGACCGTGTAAGAGCGATGCTCGTTCACCGAGGCTTTTTTGATGACCTTTGGTATTAGCGACTACGTACCCCTCGTCAACCTCTTTGGCGTATACTTTCAGATCAGAGATGACTATATGAATTTACAAAGTACCGAGGTACGTGAGCACCATTATCCCGTATGGATTAGACGATATGGATGGACGCTGATTTTAGATATGTGATAGTATTCACAGAACAAAGGGTTCGCAGAAGACCTTACCGAGGGCAAATTCTCTTTCCCCATCGTCCATGGTGTACGAGCAGACCTGAACAACCGCGTCATACTGAGTACGCTTTTGATCTCACGTTTCAAGGCTCACAGAGCTGATCCAAAAGCTAGACGTACTTCAAAAACGACCAACGACACCAACATTGAAACACCATACCATCTCCCGCCTGCGCAATCAGACAGGCTCGTTCAGCTATACATTGAAGATCATGAGAGCACTCGAACAAGAGGTATGTACAACATCAAATCGAGTGACGAGGAGAGTAGCATTCACGCTGCTGTGTCATCAAGCTTCGCGAGGAAATTGCAAGACTTGGGGGGGGGAATAGTCAACTTGATGCGATCCTGGCTACTCTACATGTCGAGGATGGTCAGTGATCAGGGCACGAAGAACGAAGAACTAGATACAAATTTGTACATGTACAGACGCTCGAATACAACCAAAATGCCTGCTAATTGGTCACGTGATGGACATGGTACGACTCAAACGAGCCGAATGAAACCCCCGCGTCGTCTCTCAATTCGTAGTAGGGCGACAACTTGAAGGTCCTCAAACCAGACCAACTATCAACGGGAGACTGCACTTGGCTTTGTGCCAGTCCCGCAAGAATATGGCATTGGTAGGTTCACGTGTGCCCCGCTCTCTCCGATCTCTCGGGGCGCTTTATCCTGGCATCACAAAGTGAGAGGCCAGCGCTGCATTGTCACACGCGTCCAGTATTGACCCCTCAGAATCAGATCGTTTGCGTCGACACACGCCTCTACCACAGATGTCGACGAACTCCCACTCTCCGGCGTCCGTGTCTTGGAGCTCGGTCAACTGATTGCAGGTCCGTTCTGTGGACAGCTTCTCGGGTAATGGATGCGACTGGGACAACCGCGGTAGTTTCGTTTGCTCACCTTGCTGCCTTACGACAGCCATTTCGGTGCAGAGGTCATCAAAATCGAGCCCCCTTCTGTCGGGGACCCGCTGCGAGTGTGGAGAGAGCTCGACGTCGACGGCGTGAGTCCATGGTTTCGGAGCCTGGGAAGGAACAAGAAGAGTGTGGCGATCGACCTGAGGCAGGACGAGGGAAGAGCGTAGGTGGCTCTCTCCCACGTGCTGGTTCATTCACGTCTAGCTTTTTCAAAAGGCTCGTGAGACGGCTCGCAGCCAAGAGTGATGTCGTCATCGAGAATTTCAAGCCAGGGAGTGAGATCACGCGGAACTTGAGTTTTGGCGTCAAACGCGTCGCTGAACTTTTCTTTTTCAGCGCTGGAGAAATGGGGGTTGGGTCCTGCGGCGTTGCATCCGCTCAATCCTTTGCTCATATTTACCCGGGTGAGCGGATACGGTCAGACGGGTCCTTGGTCATCCAGACCTGGATATGCATCGGTTTGCGAGGCGGAATCTGGCTTCCGATATATCAATGGGTTCGTGGATCCAGACACGAATTCGTTATCTGGACCCCCTGCAAGGCCGAATATCAGCCTCGGGGACTCCGTTGCTGGGCTACATGCTGCCTTTGGGACGGTAAGTGTCTCTTGGGTTCGTTTTGGTTGTCATTCTAGATATCGTACAGGTCTTGGCTCTCCTCTCCAGGCAGAAAAAGATATCCAACGGAGCGCAGAGTGGCCAAACCGTCGACGTCAGCATTATGGAGAGGTGAGCTTCTATCTCTTCTACTCGAATCGAAAAATTTAATTGACCCACGCTGTACAGCATGCTAAACCTGATGGAGGGCATCATCCCAGAGTATGATCGCAAAGGAAAGGTACGAATTCAAAACTGTACGCTTTTCTTCCGTCGCCAACCCTCGTCCTTCTTGCAAGGTTCGAGGTCCGTCTGGGTCCTCCGTGACCGGAATCGTTCCAACGAACGCGTACCCCTGTCTACCCTCACCCACGACACCTTCTACGCCGACATATATCATCATTGGGGCGAATGGTGACACGTTGTATGCGCGTCTGATGCGTGCCATCGGCCGCGAGGACCTCATCGGTCCCGATTATGCACAAAATCAACACCGTGTCGCTCGCCAAACAGAGATAGAGGAAGCGATCTCTGACTGGACGAGGGTACGACCCGCAGAAGAGGTCTTGGACGTGTTAGACAAGGCCGGTGTTCCGGTCGGTCGTGTCGTTGGTGTCAAGGAGATCATGGAGAACGAACACGTGAAGGCGCGTGGAGCTGTGGAGGACGTATGGGTCGGCGAGACGGATAGTGGATGGAACGTTAGAATGCCGGGTGTCTTCCCCGTCTTGGAAGGATCTGGGGCGAAGACAAGATGGGCTGGTCCTGACCTCGGCGAGCATACTGACGACGTGCTGATAAAAGAACTTGGATTGGATGCCAAGGAGCTTGCACGACTCCGGGACTGTGGCGTTATAGCCTGAGGCTAAGTTCTCTACATCAGTGGCTCATCCTCGTGTCTTGCTGTTACAATGACCCTAAACTATAACCATAAAAAAGCAGTCGCATTGAGCTTACTTCCGACAGCGTTGTCGAGCTCAACAATTTGTCGAAGTCCCTTGCCTCCTTCAACCCGCTCGTATATCTTGATGCCCCCGCCTCCAACGCTCTTATCCTCCCCTCCAGCACCGCCGACGACAAGCCACTCATCATCCTCCCCTCCGAACACCATCCCACGAACGTGTCGTAGCCCCGTGCGTACTTCAGTCACTAGTTCTGGATGTTCCTCTCCCTTCTCCAAGGAGAATATGGCGATCGTGTCACCCTCAGGGTGTGGGTCCTCTCGATTCGAGGTATAAATATACGCCGTGGGGAACGAGCGCTTCGGTTTTGGTATCAATATCTCAGCAGCCTTCATCCTGCTCGGCGTCGGAGACTCTTTGAGCGTCGACAAGGTGATCAAATGCGTCAGAGGCTGTCGGCAGGAATGGAACTTGTAGACTGCCAGCTCGGAAGTGAGCTCCAGCAGGATGTACAACGTATTTCCTTCCGTCCTCACCGGTCAGCTTCGTGTGGGATGGTTTTTACCATGATCGTGACGTACCGTGTGTCGCGACATGTCGAGGTCCACCACCCGTTTCAGCACTGATGAAGCCCCGAGTAGCCCAGCGCCCATCGGAACCCTTGGTAAGTTGCCATACTTTATCGGAACCCAGATCGGGAACGAGGAGCTCCTTCTCGTCCGTGTTCAGTGGGTTGAACACGGTTTGGTGCGGATGTGAGGCCGCTTGTCGAGATGGATCCCGACCTGGCTTTCCAGCCTCGAACGGCAACGCGAGTTTCCACAGTCCAGCAGGGCGAGTGTAAGGCAGACTCGTGGAGATCGGGACCGTAGCCAAGGTACCGCCAGAGTACTAAGTCGTCATCGTCGAACAAGCGTTCGAATGAGAAGCAGTAGCAGCGGCAACAAGCCAGCAAGGAAGAAACGAAACCTTTGTTGAGAGACCGCGAAATCGATCGTGGCAAAACGTTCGACTTACGTTTCCGACGACGAGCTCGTCCTCGGTGACGAGCAACGTACAAGGGTCAGCTCCGCCGCTCGAACACGTCGCCTCCTCCACCTTCTCGCCCTTGCCGTCCTTGTCGTACTTGACCGCGACGATCTGACCGTCCGACTGTTCCAGGCCGGTGAATATCAGCGATCTATCGGACGGATGTGCTTCGATCCACGATGGATGGTGGCCGACTTTGACTTGAGAGAGGAGCTTGAGCGTGGGCGCGCGGGGGTCAAACTCGAGGGTGTAGATCGAATCGGTGTACGATCCGACCAAGATCTTGTAAGTGGCCATGTAGACGGCGCGAGCGAGAGAGACGGCGAAGAATACAAAGACCCGAGTTGGTACGGGGGTGCAGACGGCTGAGCGCAAGGGGCTGGAAACGGAGTTGGACACGTCTATCGGTCCGCAGTGGCTTTTATCGGTCGTTTAAAAACGTCGCAGGGATAAAGTATCTCGCGGTACTTGTCGTGTTTGGGTCGATCATTCGCGACGTGTAGAGACCGATATTTGTCCGGAGGGAGAGAAGTTCTCGTCAGAAATCCCCCGAGCCCTTGTAAAGGAGGCGAGATGGGCCAAGCTGCCTCAGGTCAGAAAAGAACCATTCGGTTTTGGGGTGAGTCAAAAAGAAACCTGAGGCTTTTAGCGATATCACTATTAGTAGCGAGATTTCCCCATGGCCAGCGCACCACTAAGACAACTGGATGAAACGTTCCTTGACTCATCTCAATTGAAGACTCCCCACGCAAGAGCTTGATCGAACAGTACATTCCACGAGACAACGACTTGTTGATAATAGTACACTTCGCAACACGCCAATCAAACTACACGTTTTTCAAAAGATACTACTCGTTTGACGCATCCAGGCCTTCGTCGATTTCAAGCTTTGTTGACAGACCGGAGATATTCGATGACTTTCCGAGCCCCCTTGATGGCAATGGCAACCTAACCGATCACGATGAACACGGCAAACGGACAGGACATCGGCAAGGGACACGTACACTGGTGCGCGTAGGGTTACAGGCGGTAGAGTCAGGGATGCATCCATTGCCACCGACCCAGAGGTTGTCGAACCCGTGGACTCTGGAGTGTGGGTCGGCCACGGACGTGTTGGGGTCCGAACCAATGCGAGTGGTACCCTGTGTAACAAGCGTTCAGCGTTCCTCAAGCAGCACCCAAGTTGGGTAGGGTTACCGTGACGTGGAGCGCAAGACCAGGGTCCTAAAAGCGAGTCCAATACATCAACCTGAAGCTAATGGACATGAGTCGGACGTACCATGAATTGAGGGTAGGATCCAGGAAGGTATGAGCCGAGGATGTTCGCAACTGCTGTCATTTCCCCCATGATCCTAAAAAAAACGTTGTGAGTTATCTAGTCCAACATCCAAAGTAGTGATGGCAGACTTCTGGTCATCGACGTTGTCCCGGTGAGACCTCTGGACGTAGAACTACGAAGCTGAAGTGAGAAAAACGTATGGTGCACGATACCATTGAAATAAATTACCGTTGGCTGCGGCATTCCGTAGATATCCGTAACACCTGGCTTCCATGCTCCATCTTTGCCCTGGATGAGTTTCCCAAAGTCCACGCAATTCGACTCATTGACTTCTTGTCTCCCGAACCATCTTAAATCAACGACAACACGCGAGTCTGCGCGTGGCCCAACCTCGCCGTAAGAGAAGGCATCACGATGGATTTGGACGTGCCAAGGGTGGTCAGTTGAGTATGGTAACGTGATCTGGGGCTCTGGATCGAGGAAGGGAATCGGAAGTGGGTCCTCTGGGTACTTTTCATGATGCGCCCTGACGGCATCCGCAAACCGGCTATCCTTCCAGATACCATCAATAATTTCTTGCTTCAATACGATCTGCAGTAGAGTTAGCTTTGTGCGTCGAAGTATTAAATTTCAGGAATGCTTACCTGACAGAAGGCAATAGATTGCTCGCAAAGGTAGTGCCCAAGCGGGCGAGGGTTGATCCTGCTGTTGAATAGAATCTGAGGAGTTGCTATGGCTCCGCAGCATAAAACAACAGCCTGCGCAAACAGACAAAGTTCGACATCTTCGACCACGCTTCGGTAACAAATATTGCTACACACCTTCGCCTTCACAAGTATATCTTGGTCATTCTTCAAATCTCTGACCAAGACGCCAAAGATGTGTCCTCGGTCGAGGTCTTTCAACACCTTCGTCACTCGGTGTTCGGCCAAGAGTTCGAACCCGGGCCTGTTCACAACGTCACCAAGGACGGTGTTCGGACCACTCCACGTCACGTAATGCGGATTATCCCTACGGCGCTCGACTGCAAGCGGCAGGTTCTTGACCCGCTTGGGGTTGGGGAGTTTGGCTTCAAGGGTCTCCTTGACAACAGTGTGTCGGATAGAGTTGTCGTATTCATGCTCATGAACATTGAGCAGAGTGTGAGAATCATCTAAGAGAGTACGAAGCTCATTCCATGGAATGGGATTGTTGACACGCTCTTCTTGGTGTGGAGCGGCTAGCGAACATGAAGCCGATTAATCAAGCCAGGATGAATATTGATAGTCACGTACGGCAAGCACAAGTCCAGTGGGTACCCATCCCACCCACTGCGCGCGTGGTTTGACACCCTTTCAAGTTCAGCTCTGGTACTTGTTTGGGGTTGCTTCCCTGGAAGACAAGCTTCTGTTCCGGAGTCGGCTTCCATCCGTCTCCCCCAAGGGAGGAGATATAGGTATCAGCCGCAGCGATAGAGAAGGTTTGAAGGGCCCCGTTGATCACATTGACTACAAATACGGGAGAAATGAGTGCGAGGTCACATGACAGTCGAGTGGACGAGATTACCGAACTTGTCAATATCCTTCTGATATCTGGTGACATGACGATAAATACTACCAGTCAATTGAAGAATCTCATTCGACGTACTTGATAGAGTTCTTGTGGTGAACTCCGATGACGGGACTGTCCTGCGAGCCAATGTCGACCATGACTACACGCGCATCTGGGCAATTGTCGAGGATAACACGCGCATAGGCGGCACTAGACCAAGTATGTCACACGATGATGACGCAGCATTTTATTTTGAATTGCGTACCCTACTGGACCGGTACCAGCGATGAGCACGTCAACCTCTTTGAAGCCAGGGTCTACGTTAGCCTGCGGGGGTTTATTGTAGAGCTGTTTGATTAGTTCATCAGTCAAGCGGTTCCGAGTAGGCATGCTGGGGATTCGTGCTCGGTGGTTGACAGATAGAGGATGGTGAAGATCACTGGAGTGACGAAGTATATGGGAAGCAAAGGCTCGCCTTTATAGCACCTCTCCGAACCTTGATAGGAAAGTCTGTCGTGGGGAAGAACAAGGATCGCCTGACCACGTCGGTGGTTCGATGCTGCTCGTTAGCTTCTGGCAGGGACGGAAATGAAACTGTGCGCCCATCAGAAACCTACAGTCGGACTGGAAGATCTCGGTGCAAACAACCAATTTTGAAGTTCGCCGTCCAATCTTGGAAGAGAGTTTCACCTCAGCTGACTTCAAGAAGGTGGAAATTGGCACTACCCTGCTTATTGCCCTTCCTCCGTCAGATCAGTGACGCGATAATGAATCCAGGCCCATCTGAAGGTATCCCGAAAGAGAGCCGAGCATTGGTAGCATGCCCATCCAGTTTGACACCACTGTTGCAACCTTTGAATCCTCTGCGTACATTGCAACCTACGTCCATGTGTAGTTCAAACGGACACTGGAATCAGGTTTCCGACTCACCAGTATCATCATCGACAATTCAGAGAACGGGTTTAAAGAGATCGCCCACAGAGGCGGAACGGATATTTGAATCCACCTGGGCCGGTCTTGTGGCTCAAATTGAGCCGAATTCTTTGATGAATTGCTGATGCGGGCGCAAGAGGACGCGGGCGTTCGTCGGGCCCCAGGTCTTTCCCCCAACTGGTGTCAAGGGTCCCACTGCTGTTTCCTCTTCGGAGCGCAGCGCAATGTACTACTCAAAGGACGTCCCAAGCCAACCAAAAGTTACTGTACACCCCAGATACTCGATTCACAGTGCCCCAGGCCGTCCACTGCTGCAGCTCCGTGCAGATTTCACCCAAACGAGTGGAGCTGGTCACATATTTTGCGTGCTATTCCCTGCTCGCACTTGATCAGGCTCGCCTCAAAATGGACACCAACTTTTCAGGGCCTTGAACGCTGGCGAGGTGCGCTTCATGATGAAAAACCTTGTTTCCTTGGTCTCAGAACCTTAACTTGTGCCTAGTGGGGGCGAACGCTCTGTTGAACCTGGCTTTGGAGACGATCAAGACACAGATGGACCCGAGACTGGGTATAAGTTTAAGATCTAACCAAGGTTTTCAATGTCACGGCTGGCGGCGGTATGAGTTGTGACCCATGAAAACGAAAAGATGTACCTTCGCATTAGCTACGTTGGTCTCAACTATGTCGGTTTTGCATCGCGGTCCCATTGACAGCGCAAGCGAACACCTCTCAATACTCTCGGTCATGAACACTGCTGGATTCTGTCTTCCCTCCTCGTCGCGCTCCACTGCACTGGCAGCCTCGAAATCTGCTGGGAACTTCATGTATGGATGTTCACGAAGGTGGACGTAGGGATGGTGTCCGTTTTCAGCTAATGAGTGCCGTCAACGATTCTTTACGCTGTATGTCCTACTGCAATGGTGTTTGGAGTCCTCCCTCGTAATGAAATACATCCATCGCCAAAAGGATCTTGTGACGTGGTGGCGTCGGACAACCGGGGTTAGCGTCGTCTATCTTTGCATCGCCCTCCGCCTGGATGGGGTGGGTGCAACCCTATAACTCAGTAAAGGAGTGGTGTTGCGCATCAGAGTTCCCACCTGCGCGCTAGGACTACGCCACGCCACAGCATCTCGCAGGAATACATATACCTTTGGTGCCACTGGGAGATATAGGGATTGCCTGATTGACTAGCTTGGATCGTATCCGACTTGACTCGGTGATGGATAACTATCCTGAGCCGGTTTTTCGCTCACGTGATCGATAGCATCCATTCATCGGCCCATCAGATCGTTCTATAGAATGGTCGTCAACCCCGCTATTTCGTTTCACTCAACATTAAAAGAACCCATTTCGCCCCCGAGATCCCCGCTTCCGTCTTACCTCCTTTCTGAAGGCAGTGATCAGGTGTTGCGCCGTGTTCATGTGAACTGGAGTCTGGCATTGCCTAGATGCTGTCATACACAACCCCGTCAATATAAATGGCTTGATCCAAGGCACGGCAGAATCGATCGATCGTCCCTGGGTCACATCAAGCGCTTCATGAACAGGGTGGGTTAGGTATGGCGGGGAAAAGCCCCGAATGTGCGTGAAGTCTTATATCAGGGTCCGTCTATTGGGTACTTTGGCGAGTCGAGCATATTGCGAGTGCGAGGCGACTGTTGCCGACTCCCTGATACCTACGCAAACCAGAGTGTTCCACAGGGCGTTGAAGGGGAAATAGAAGCCAGTCTGAAACGGGAAGCGAGCATCGGGTGTCAAGAATTTGGGGTAACGACGCAAGATTACACGATGAGCTATGAGAACTGTTCGTTCAAATCGCATCACGATATCTCACTTACAAAAAGGAACGTTGTGGCTGTGTATAGAGAAGTCGAGAGTGGAGCGCGGCACGGCAACAGAGGAAAGGGCAGAGAGCTGTCTAGTGTCCAAGCAGTCCCAGGCGCGAACGGGGCTCCTTCCATTAATTCTGGCCCATCCAACGTCGATGTAATCCGAATAAGAAAATCGAGGCGTTGGTGTGCTTGCGCCGAGTCGATACTACAATAATTCAGTCTAGCAAATCATGTTGGAACCAGGATAGCAACTCATGCCCATTGCTCGATACGCGCTAGAACGTGCAGTATGATCGGATCACTGAATACGAGTGTCATGATTGTGTCAGATACATTAGATTTCCTCTATAATCTGATCAAACACGACAGTTGCAGGACCCCTTTTAGACAGTGTTCGTCAGTAATTAGACCGGCTGGAGCTAGAAGAGGTCTCACCTCTTTTCCTCGCCGTTCTCCGTCCAGCTAATCTGTGCCTGTAGCTCCCTCAACCCGAACATCAATACGATACTAAATTGCTGCTTATACAACTGTGATCCCGCGAAACCGCGTCGGGGACTGAGCATCTTGGGCACTTGCGATGTATCCGCATGAACAGTGCATAGGTTGGAGAACATCCCTTCGCGAGTAAACAACATTCAGCAACTCATGTCTGTCATCATCTAAAACATCTACATACCCGGCTCCGAATCCGTCCAGCGAGGGCTATTCTCATTGCCTCTATAGCAGACAATTTCCGTGGCGATCGAGTTGCAGGGGGACCCCTCCGCGCATTCTGTGATGAAGTCCCTCCGGAATTCCTTTGTCTCCGACACCGTGGTTCCCTTTCATCTGATGTTAATCTTGATCAACCAGAAATTGGAAGCCAAACCTTGTGCAATATCGCGCTGAACGCGTTCGGTAGGACCATGCGCCCCGATGGACGTGGGATCACAGACGTAGCCCGAAGCTTATGCTGCTCGTCGTCCGCATTAAACTCTATGGCACATCGAGTGCCATACGTGAACTGGGAAACACGCGCGGAAGCCCTGTGGTCGAGGTAAAAGGCAAGAGCGCCATCCGCGACTGCTTTAGTTCTGATAGATTTAGAGTATACATGAAATGAGACCAAGTTGATCTCGAATATCACTTACGTGTGACTGTCAGGGCGACAGAAATTGAGGTTCAGCGGTTTAATATGCTCCTGCAACCTCGAAAAGAGCCAATCACTCGCGGCGAATTCCCCGATAAGGAAGATGATCTGGATTATCATCACTCCGTGTATTGGGCCCGTCTAGAGTAGGCTTACATCGATCGGTTTGGTCGCCAGCCTTCGCTGATTTTCCAAGGCTGCGATAACCGCTGTTACAGAGGGTTCGAAAAAAGTCGCGACGTCGGTTCTGGATTGCGAGCCTCGGGAATAACCGGGTGGGTTCGAGTTCGAAAAAGTACCACTTACCCCGGGAGTTTGAGCTGTCCAGCCTTGATGTCGAACTTGGGATCGCCGTCCCTTATGGATCCGAAGCGTATGTAAGATGGCTGAGCAGGATTGTTGAAACGAAGCTTCGTTGTCTTGTCGAACTCGCTCGTCATTTGAGCGATGTCCTCCGGTGTCCCATATCTAGAACCTGCGAGCTTCGCTAATACTATCATGAGGTCATTCCAACGTATCCCGTTCTCCTAGCTCACCTGCGAGAAACTGTTGAGCGCGTCTGGTGACGAATACTGCGCCTTGCAAGCAGCCTTCCGGTTCATCAGTACAGGTAATCCAATTCGAGTTCTTTCTTACATTCTGATGGAGCGATTCCCTGGCACGTACCGGGCGATGTTGTCGTGCAGTACGAGCTGACATCGATGATTCCACCGCCTGCATCAATAACCATCACACCTTGGCCTTCCTGAGAGGAAATTTCAGCTACACGCACCACACGCGAGCTCGCACGCTACCTTGAATGGACCAGCTGTTTGCTCAGCATCCAGGCAAAAGTGCAGACTCGCTTCGCCTTCGGTGACTAGCTTGATCCGAGCTTGTCCTTCAGGAGAATCGGGGACTAATCCTACAAGGACCGCTGCATGTCGTATCTGTGTTTTCTGCGGACCTTCCCATCCGTTTGGATGACTGAGAACGAAATCGATATTGTTCTCAAATGATGCCCACATGTCACGCCCGCTTGCATGGGTTTCTTGAATATAGGTCTTTGTACATCGGAAGAGATATCCCATGAAGTCACCTAGGACTTGTACGGCAGTCCTATTCGGAGGCAATGGGGGAATATCTTGATCGCTAATGGGATTGGGCGCCGTGCTTTTAGGTCTAAGATGGAGCTTCCACCTAGTGTCCAGTACTTTAGTGGATGGTTAATGGCGTTTACAGACGAGGGCTCTCACCATTCCAACTTGATCCATTCCTCGTCCTCTCCTCTCTCGATTAGGCTCTCCTGTAAGGCCTCGCTCCCAAACGCGCGTGGAGTACCCTCTTGGTCGTAATAGATTATAGATGGTATCCTTGATCCTCCACCGACTTGTTCTGTGGCAGGAAAGCTTCTTGCGTATTGGATATGATGAATATTCCGAGAATTGGCTAGCGCTCACCGTGTAACTCCGCAAATGAGCGGTGGTTCGCCTGGACTAAGAATGCTGTATGAGACGCTGCTGTAAGTTACGCCCACGTCAAAGGCCAAGACGAGTTTTCGAGCGGATCCTTGGTATGGTTGTCGTTCTGGCATATGTCGGTAGTACTTGTTACAGAGTTCTTCTTTGGAAAAGTAGTGCGCGAAGTTTTGATCCCGTTGCGGTGGATAAGAGATGGCGATGCGTAGTAGTCCTAAGTCAAGAGCAATACTTGAGGATGCTGAGGCTGCTGCATGCGAGCACGTGCACTTACTTACTATAGGACAGTACAGTCGGTCATAACGAATAGTAGGATTTTGAGAGCAAAGTTCCGAGCGTCTTTCCTCTGATCAAGCATATCTAAGTTGGTGATCCGACCCAACCGCCGTATGCATTATACTGTACTACCTCCGCCGAGACCACCGCCACGGTGTTCTCAGCAGTGTCAGCACCTGGCGCGGTACCGCTGGGTATCTGTCAAATTTCACGCTGTCGTTTTTCGACTTGGGGCACAACTTGAACTCGGTAAGTACTATCGGCGATGCAAGAACTGACATGCCGCAGGAGAAAACGCTGTCCGGCATGTCACGGTCAACACCGACTGGACTACAGTTACTCGACGTTTTCTGCTTTGTAGTGGCTGGGTAGCTACGTAGCGCAGCGAGGCAGATAATGCTGACAACGAACATGATCTTAAATCTGGACACGCCCTTTCAGAGTCATTGTAGACTCAGAGGTATCATGTATACCGAGAGTCGAGTAGCTTGTGGAGTCAGTGCCACCTTATTGTCTTTGAGGTTTGGTTTGAATTTTGAGGACCTCCTACATACTAACCTCAATTCAAAGGAGCAGGCTCAGCGGCACTCCAACGTGTTCGTCAAGCAGGATCACGGTCTCCACAAAACAAGAGAAGCAAAAAGCATGATCGTTTGTTGGAAGAACTGTCTGCAACATGACTCTACTGGCCATAGTGACATGATTGTGGAATACTTTAGATCTCCTCCACGATCTGATCAAACACGACAGTCGCAGGACCCCTTTCAAGTTGTTCATCAGTAACTTGACCAATTAAATCCAGAAACGGTCCTACCTCTTTTCCTCACCATCCTCCGTCCAGCCAATCTGCGCCTGCAGCTCAGTCAACCCGAACATCAACACGATACTAAATTGCTGCCTGTAGAACTGTAGCCCCGCGAAACCGCGTCGGGGACTGAGCGTCTTGGATATTTTGGATGTATCTGCGTGAACGGTACATAGGTTGGAGAACATCCCTGTGAAGGTTAATAACAGCATCAGTATTGACGCCGACAATCATTGACACTTTCTACCCTACCCGGTTCCGAATCCATCCAACGAGGATTACTCGCATTACCGCGGTAACAGACGATTTCCGTAGCGATCATGTCGCAGGAGGTCCTCTCCGCGCATTCTGTGATGAAGTCCTTCCTGAATTCCTTTGCCTCCGACACCGTTGTTCCCTTCCATTCTATGTCAGTCCTCACCGACCACAAATCACGAGCTACATACCTTGTGCAATATAGCACTGAACGCGTTTGGAAGGACCATGCGCCCCGATGGACGTGGGACCGCAGACGTAGCCCGAAGTTTATGTTGCTCGTCATTCTTGTTGAACTCTATGGCACATCGAGTGCCATACGTAAATTTGGAAATACGTGCCGAAACCCTGTGGTCGAGGTAAAAGGCAAGAGCGCCATCCGCGACTGCTTTACTTCTAATAGATTTGGAGTGTACATGAATGAAGCCAGATCAATCTCGCAATGTCACTCACGTGTGACTGTCAGGGCGACAGAAATTGAGGGTCAACGGTTTAATATGCTCCTGCAACTTCGAAAAGAGCCAATCACTCGCGGCGAAACCCCCGACGAGGAAGATGGACTAGTGGTCGTCAGTCTCCTCGTATCACGATCTAGTAGGGTAGACGTACATTAATGGGCTTGGTCGCCAGCCTTCGTTGACTTTCCACAGCTGCGATAATCGCTGTGACGGAGGGTTCGAAGAGGGCCGCGACATCGGTTCTAGATTGTGAGCCTCGTGAGTAGGCAAGTGAGATCAAGTATAATGAGTACCACTTACCCCGGGATTTTGAGCTGTCCAGATTTGATATTGAACGGGAGGTCACGGTCTTTCACGGTTCCGAAGCGGATGTAAGATGGCTCAGTAGGATTATTGAAACGAAGCTTCGTTGTCTTGTCAAACTCGCTCGTCATTTGAGCGATGTCCTCCGGGGTCCCAAATTTGGAACCTGCGAGCTTCGCTAATACGATCATGAGGTCATTCGAACGTATCCCTTTCTCCTAACTTACTTGTCAAGAACTGTCGAGCGCGTCTGGTGACGAATACTGCGCCTTGCAAGCGGCCTTGAACCCGGTTCATTAGTACAAGTAATCCAATTCGAGTTCCTTCTTACATTCTACAGGAGCGATCTCTTGGAACGTAGCGGGTGATGTTGTCATGTAGTACGAGCTGACATCGACAGTTCCACCGCCTGCATCAATAATCATCACACCTTGGTCTTCCTGAGGAGAAACTTCAGTTACACATTCATCAAACGCGAGCTCGCACGCTACCTTGAATGAACCAGCCGTTTTCTCAGTACTCAAGCAAAAGTGCAGACTCGCTTCGCCTTCGGTGACTAGTTGAATTCGAGCTTGTCCTTCAGGAGAATCGGGGACTAATCCTGCAAGGACCGCTGCATGTCGTATTTGTGTTTGCTGTGGACCTTCCCATCCGTTTGGATGACTGAGAACGAAATCGATATTGTTCGCAAATGATGCCCACATGTCACGCCCGCTTGCATGGGTTTCTTGAATATAGGTCTCTGTGCATCGGAAGAGATATCCCATGAAGTCACTTAGGACTTGTATGGCAGTCCTATTCGGAGGCAATGGGGGTATATCTTGATCGCTAACTTGACTAGACGCCATGTTTTTGGGTCTAAGATGGAGCTTCCACCTAGTGTCCAGTACTTTAGCGGACGGTGAGTGGCGTGTACAGACGAGGGCTCTCACCATTCCACCTTGATCCACTCCTCGTCCTCTGCTCTCTCGATTATGCTCTCCTGGAGGGCTTCACCACCGAACGCACGAGGAACGCCTTTGAGATCGTAATACACAATGGATGGTATCTTGGAGTTTCCGCCGACGTGATCTGTAGCAGGAAAGCTTCCCGCATGATGGATATAATGAAGACGTTGAGAATATCCGTCAGCGCTCACCGTGTAACGCCACAGATAAGTGGTGGTTCGCCTGGGTCAAGAATACTGTACGAGACACCGCTGTACGTGGTGCCGACATCGAAAGCCAAAACCAGCTTTCGAGCAGGTCCTTGGTATGGTTGTCGTTCTGGCATGCTTCAATGGGGTGTCGAAGGCTTGTTCGCGTATTGCTTTCGAAATAATGTACGATTTAGCGTATAAGAAAGAGGGGTGGGTCGTCAATGCTGCTACCAGGTGCACCTGCAGGATAAGGCGAGGGGAGCGAGAAGCCCGATCGGATCTAGCCCATGATGTCCGCTCCATGCGGTTTCCGTGACTCGGTGACTTTTACACCTTTGCCTACTAATGGGGAACGGAGATCAATCGATCAATGGGAATCTCGCCGGTTTCTTCGTGCACTCACACACATCCAAATCACCACTTCCTTGGAACGATTTTAGCGTGTCACATAGAACTTGGTGCGATTGGCGCCATGCTGAGAAAGCGTGCAACGCGTCGCCATCGCCATCGTATGCTCCGACCCAAGGTAATCACCATCACCACTCCATACCCGTACCCAACAGCCTAAGAGATTACTTGAGCATAAGTTGGCGCAACAAGCTACTTTGTGCCTTCGATACACCCTGTTGAGGAATCATTTGACACGCAAGGGCTGAGGGCTTTCTGGAAGCAGACTTTTTCCTGTGTAAAAATCGACCAGACCGCCGTCGCTAAGCACGGGGGTTC
Source organism: Boletus huronensis (assembly GCA_038093155.1). NCBI lineage: Eukaryota > Fungi > Basidiomycota > Agaricomycetes > Boletales > Boletaceae > Boletus > Boletus huronensis. The sequence continues at coordinate 23,926 of JBBPRS010000177.1, read as the reverse complement.
ACTTTTGTGAAGGATGGATATGCATACCAATCTACCAGACAGACGACGGGACTTGGTCTGATTCGATATGTAATTGAAAGCATCGAGGAAATAAGCACCGCGAAATCGTTATACGTCGCAGCACCTTGATAATGATAGCAGATCGTGGACTGCACGAAAATGAACCTTGGCCTTGGTTCGAGACGACGGTATACAGTGATTGATGTAGAGGGATGCGACAACAGCAGCGACAACCCCGCGCCCGTTTCAGGTAAATAGCACGCTGATTGAGACTGTTAGTCTGACTGGATCATATCAGGGGCCTGTTGCTCCTAGTGCTGGCAACACCTACCTCGTTTGACGCATCGTGCGGCTCAGCAAACCCCCTGCTAGCGGATTCTTCCGTTCATTCGGACGTGTAAGGCCCCATACACTCGATGTACGGTCCACTTTCCGCATATTTTCTCCAACGCGTGAATCAATGGCTCACCCAGAGACCCATATCGAAATATACAAACAGGTGATTTCATGGCCAGATGTGAATAGTAAATACAAGGAAAAAAACATCACAACGCTCATCAGCAGTTGACGATACTAACTAGTCATCGTACACGATCGAAGCGGGACTTCTGTTGGTGTTTTCAGGTTAGTAAAATGCATCATCCAACTCCGCTGCTTCGGTCATACCTCTTCTCCACACCCTGGATGCTATGTAAGTGACACTTCTCGACACTGACACGATGACAAGACGGACCTCGTGCATCCAGCTTATCTGCGCTTTCAACTCTGTGAGCCCAAAGAGCAGGACCACGTCGACATCAAGAGAATAGTAGTCCTTCCCCTCAGCTGCTTGTTCTGGACGCAGAGATTCGGCAACCTTGGAGGTGTCGGCGAAAACGTTACACATCTTGGCGAAGTGTGCTTGCATTTGAGACAACTCGTCAGTGGTGCACATTGATTACTCTGTCACGAGGCTCACCAGGTTCATCATCTATCCAATGGGGATCAAGGAGGTCTCCTCTGTATGCGAGAATGGACACCTCCACCTCGGTCAATTCAAAGCGCGAGCTGCGCTCTTTGAAAAACGATTGTCGGAATTCTTGCTGCTCCGAAACTTGAACTCCCTGCCGTAAACTAAATGAAGAATTGACATGAATCGACGACCAGTGCAAACCTTCGTCAGTATCGATTGGAACGCGTGTGGTACCACCATCCTCCCCGATGCTGCCATGACTTTCGTATGTTCTCTCTCTCGGTGATCAAGAAGAGACGGATTGTACGATGCAAGACATTCCACACCATACGTGCACCTCGATGTTCGAGAAGTGACGAGCGGATCAATGTAAGAAGACACAGCGCCATCTGCGACGGCCTTGTTACTGAAGAGCTGATGAGCACCGCCCACTTAATCACGTTGCCAACACGTACGCCTGACTCGAAGGTCTGCATAAATAAACATCCGAAAATGCTGGATGTTGCTGAAGGCGGCGAAATAAGAAATCACTGGCAGCATAACCGCCAACTAGGAAAACATGCTACAGAGTGCCATCAAGCCGCGCAGATAGCGCAATGTCAAATTCAACCTCACCTTGATTTCGATCTGCAACCTTGTTGCTGCTCGTCGCTGCTCCTCAAAGGCATCCGCGATCGCCGCCACAGAGGGTTCAAAAAATGTTGCGACGTCCTCTCTGTACGATCGTTCAAGGGTCAGTGCGACGCATTCAATGTAAGAAACCCCTTACCCAGCCAGCTTCAGCTGGCCAGAGCGAATATCATACTGAGGATCTTTGTCGCGCACAGTTCCAAATTTGATGTATTGCGGATCGTCAGCGTCGCGGAACCTCAGTTTCGTGGTCTTGTCGAAAATCTCTTTCATCTGCTGCACGATGTCAGGTGCCCCGTATCGTGAATTAGCAAGCTTGGCTGTGGCAAAATGTGATGTTGCGAGGGTCCTGAATAACGAGTCACACATACCCTTCAGAAATCTGTGTGCTCTTTGCGTGACGAAGACAGATCCTTGCAGACGACCTACGGGGACAACGGATTAGACAAAAACACTCGAATGCATCACAAAAGCTGTCACATTCTGCAGGTGCAATCTCCTTGAATTCTCTGGGAGGGGATAGCTTGATGGAGTAGGCGCTCAAGTCGATAGTACCGCCCCCAGCATCGATAATGACGATCCCCTGCTGTTCCGCCTCCGCCTCCGCCTCCGCCTCCGCCTCCGCCTCCGCCTCCGCCTCCTCTTCAGGCTCGTCGGAACTAATAATGGGGACATTGGAGAGCGAGTCCGACGCTAAGACGCGCGTAACGCAGAAGTGAAGGCTGGCCTCCCCCTCCGTCAATAGATGAATTCGGTCCGCATGCTCATCTCCGCTAGGTACCAGCCCTGCAATCACAGCAGCGCGGCGAATCTCCTGCTGCTGTAGCCCTTCCCATCCATTCGGATGGGTCAGGATGAACTCGATGTTGTTCTGCATAGACTTCCACATGGAAGCACCGCTAGCATGAGACTCGATGATGTAGTTGCGAGTGCAACTGAAGAGATACCGCATGAAATCACCGAGAACCTGCACGGCGCTTTTACCCTGAGGAAGAGGTGGGATGTCTTCGTCTTTGATGTGAGACGATGACAGATGCTTTGCTCGCAAGTGAAGCTTCCACCTAGAAACGTGTCTGTAAACAAAGAAACGACAAGAGTCGTCTCCTCACCGAGCTCACCATTCGAGCTTGACCCAATTTTCTTCTTCTGCTTGGTCAATAACGTGTTGCTGTAGCGCCTCGGCGCCGACGGCTCTCATGGCACCTAGACGGTCATAGTACAAGATGGACGGTATCTTGTTATCGCCTCCGACGTGTTCTTGGGCAGGATACCTGAATGAACTACGCGTCAGCGCCACTCGATTCTACGCGGAGTTGCGCTTACCTCGAGACTCCGAGAATCTTTGGAACCTCCCCAGGATCGAGTATGCAATATGAGACCCCGCTGTAGGTCGTACCAACGTCGAAAGCAAGGACTAATTTGCGAGAGAGGCCACTGTACGGCTCGCGGGTAGGCATGTTGTGAGCTCAGGTCGCTGTGTGAGTTGAAAGTTGGGAGGGGCAGGTACCCTTGAAAGCAAGACCACCACAGACGAACACGAGATAGGAACCGTGGCTGCCATGCGTCAACGGACAGGCAAATGCAACCGGCATGCATGATGTATAGATGCACCAACAGCGGCTGGCAACAGGTGATTAAATCTGAGGGGGTGTAACATCATGAGGAACACCGTAACGGGATGGCCGACGATCCTGCTGCCATTTAGCACATTCACCGATCACGTACCACTGGTTGCGCACATCCCTATCTTCTGATAGTCCCACGAGTGATTCACGGTCAAATTCCCATAATCATGCCGGCCCGAGCGTAGTAATCACTGAGAAATGGCATGATATAGATCCGTGCTGAAATAGACAAAAAAATGATTTCGTGGTAGATTATCGAAGGAAACGAAATCACGATGCTCATCAGCAGTCAGGGAATCATTAGTCAGTGTACACGATCGAAGCTGGACCTCTGTTAGTGTGTTCAGGTTAGCAAAATGCATCATCCGACTCCGCTGCTTCGGTCGTACCTCTTCTCCACACCCTGGACGCTGTGTGAGTGACACAGTTTGCTCGACGCTGACACAACGACAAGACGAACCTCGTGCATCCAACTTATCTGCGCTTTCAACTCTGTGAGACCAAATAGCAGGATTACGTCGTAAACAAGGGAATAATAATCCTGCCCTCCAGGAGATTGTTGCGGACCAAGAGAGCGGACAAGCTTAGAGGTATCAGCAATCACGCTACACATTGCGGTGAAGTGTGCTTGCGTTTGAGACGACTCGTCAGTGATGCGCATTGGCCACTTTGTCACCAGACTTACCAGGTTCATCATCCATCCAGAGGGGATCAAGAAGGTCCCCTCTGTATGCAAGAATGGTCTCCTCCACTCTGGTCAATTCAGAGCGCGAGGTTCGCTGATCGAAAAAGGAATGACGGAATTCTTCCTGCTCCGAAACTTGAACTCCCTATCGTAGACTAAACACTGAGTTAGCATAAATAAATGACCAAGACAGACCTTCGTCAGTATTGGTCGAAAGGCGTTTGGTAAGACTATGCAGCCCGATGGTGTGATGAATTGCGTCTCCTCTCTCTTTCGGTGTTCGGAAAGGGAACCATCATATGATCTACAACATTCTACACCATACGTATACCTTGATGTTCGCGAAGTGACGAGTGGATCAATGTAGGAAGACACAGCGCCATCTGCTACAGCCTTGTTACTAAAGAGCTGATGAGCACCGTCCACACACACTACCACAACACGTACACGTGACTCGAAGGTCTGCATAAATGGACATCCGAAAATGCTGGATGCTGCTGGAGGCGGCGAAATAAGAAATCACTGGCAGCATAACCGCCGACTAGGAAAACATGCTACAGAGTGCTATCAAGCCGCGCAGATGGCGCAATGTCAAATTCAACCTCACCTTGATTTCGATCTGCAACTCCCTTGCTGCCCGTCGCTGCTCCTTAAAGGCATCCGCGATCGCTACCACAGAAGGTTCAAAGAATCTTGCGACGTCTTCTCTGGACGATTTCTCAAGGGTCAGTGCTATTCCTTCAATGTAAGGAGTCCCTTACCCAGCCAACTTGAGCTGGCCAGAGCGAATATCATACTGAGGATCTTTGTCGCGCACAGTTCCAAACTTGATGTATTGCGGATCGTCAGCGTCGCGGAACCTCAGTTTCGTGGTCTTGTCGAAAATCTCTTTCATCTGCTCGACGATGTCGGGTGCCCCGTATTGTGAGTTGGCAAGTTTGGCTGTGGCAGAATGTGATACTACAAGGGCCTCTGAATAACGAATAACACATACCCTTCAGAAATCTGTGTGCTCTTTGCGTGACGAAAACAGACCCTTGCAGACGACCTATGGGGAGAACATATCAGACAAAAAACACTTGAATGCGTCACAAAAGGTGTTACATTCTGCAGGTGCAATCTCCTTGAATTCTCTGGGAGGGGATAGCTTGATGGAGTAGGCGCTCAAGTCGATAGTACCGCCCCCAGCATCGATAATGACGATCCCCTGATGTTCCGATCCCTCCTCAACCTCCTCCTCAGGCTCGTCGGAACTAACAATGGGCAGTTTAGAGAGCGTGTCCGAGGCCAGTACCTGGGTAACGCAGAAATGAAGGCTTGCTTCTCCCTCCGTCAGTAAATGAATCCGACTCGCATGCTTGTATCCGCCAGGTATCAGTCCTGCAATCACAGCGGCGTGGCGAATTTGCTGTTGTTGTAGCCCTTCCCATCCATTCGGATGGGTCAAGATGAACTCGATGTTCTTTTTCATAGACTTCCACATGGAAGCACCGCTAGCATGAGACTCGATGATGTAGTTGCGAGTGCAACTGAAGAGATACCGCATGAAATCACTGAGAACCTGCACGGCGCTTTTACTCTGAGGAAGAGGTGGGATGTCTTCGTCTTTGATGTGAGACGATGACAGATGCTTTGCTCGCAAGTGAAGCTTCCACCTAGAAGCGAGTCTGTAAACAAAGAAACGACAAAGAGTCGTCTCCTCACCGAGCTCACCATTCGAGCTTGATCCAATTTTCTTCTTCTGCTTGGTCAATGATGTGTTGCTGTAGCGCCTCGGCGCCAACAGCTCTCACGGCACCTAGACGGTCATAGTACAAGATGGACGGTATCTTGCTATCGCCTCCGACGTGTTCTTGGGCAGGATACCTGAATGAACTACGCGTCAGCGCCACCCACTTCTACGCGGAGTTGCGCTTACCTCGAGACTCCGAGAATCTTTGGAACCTCCCCAGGATCGAGTATGCAATATGAGACCCCGCTGTAGGTCGTACCAACGTCGAAAGCAAGGACTAATTTACGAGAGAGGCCACGGTATGGCTCGCGGGAGGGCATGCCAGTGTTGTGAGCTCAGGTTTGATTCACCGTGCAAGTTGAGGAACTTGAAAGTTAGGAGGCGCAAGTACATCAAGATCCAAGTATCACCACACAGACGAACACGAGACAAGAACCGTGGCTGCCATGCGTCAACGGACAGGAAATTGCAATCAATAGTTGCATCCACAGCAATAGCTGATTATCGATTAAGTCTGAGGGTGTTTGATGTAACAAGACACGCCTTAATTAGATGGTCGAAGATCCCGTGCCATTTAGTACATTCACCATCACGTACCACGTACCACGTTCAACCCCCACTGTAGTATTCTTATCTTCCGGCCCTTCACCAAGCTACGCCTAGCCTCGGACCCACGGGGCGGCTCATAGTTACCATACTATGCATTGACTGTCCCCAGATCCTCGGATGCTGCCGTTGCTCCAGCATGGTATATCCCCAACTACTAGGACGGTGTGTCAGTTGACCAACTGATATATACCTCGTGGGGTGGTGTCATTCTTGCTTGTCGGATTCCAACCTTGGGATGATATTCATCCCAGAACTAGCGGCATGGTACCGCAAGGGAACGAGCAGAAACCGAACATGGGTCTTGGTCTATGGGATAGTATTACCTCATCACAAGATCCTGCTGATAAGAAACCTTCTCCCCCCCAGAACTCGTTCCCTTCGATCGTTATAGTTGGTAATCCACTTCAACGGCCCCAGAAGCTTGGCGGCGGCCGGGGGTAGCGGTTAACAGGCCTGGGCCCTGACGAGAGCTTTCGCAGGCTCGAAACCGCATGCCCTACACCGCCCCTTTACCTGCGCGTACTGCACACGGCCGTAATCCTTGGAGAGGGGCGCCTCATGACAGGCGTAGCAAACAGGACTGACGGCCCAGCTCACCTAGCACACTGATTTACTTCTTAGAAGGGAGCTTCAACTTTGGGCTTCGAGTTCACAACAAAGTACGAGTCCGAAAAGCCTGTTGGTACTACGACCAGGGGCGCCCCGGCCCGCTAGTCTTCGTGGAGGGGCGCTCGCTTCTTCCTTTAATACTTTGACTCAAGACCCGCATGCCAGTCACAAATGATACACCGTAAAGGAGGACAACACATATAGAAATTCTCCCAAGTAATCTGCGTGAGTTCTCAAACACAACGTACGAATCTCAGATCACGATCGCTTCAAACACACGGCGTCCTCGTACACCACCGATGCAGCGCTCCTACAAGTGCCAGGAAAGAGGATAGGCCCTGAGGCCTCCGACGAAATTCACAATTCAATGTTCACTCACCTGACCTCCATGCCCTAGAAGGAACAGACGAACACCCGATGAGCGCGAACAACGTTAACAGGTCCATGCAAAGACGTACATTGTCGATCCAGCTGATCTGTGCCTTGAGCTCTGTCAATCCGAATAGCAGCACGACGTAGAACAGAATGGAATAGTAAGTTCCCCCACCATCGGGGAGGTGATGGGGCTGCATGCTCTGGGCAAGCTTTGATGTGTCCGCACGCACGGAGCACAATGTCGTGTAAGTATCTGCCGCAAACAGAACAGTAAGCGACATCACGAGGCCACGACTGGGTGTGCTACAAACGTACCGCGCTCTGTATCCACCCAGGTAGGATCCAAGAGTCTACCTCTGTACGCCACGATATCTACATGGATACTACCACACTGGGAAAGGTCAAACTCTTCAATGATAAAGGGTTTCTTGAACTCTTGCGCTTCGGACACTTCTGTACCCTTTGTGGATCTGTTAGTGAAAGTTTCGCGTAGTAAAGGGACAATTGACCTTTTTGAGAATAGACTCAAAGGAGTGGGGCACTTCCAGACAGCCAGTCACGCCTTCAAACGCACTGTCTCTCCTCGCAACGTGCTCGGGGTCGTATTCATTGTACAATGCATTGCACTCGGTTCCATAGGTGAATCTTGCAGTCCGAGATGAGACGAGATGGTCGACAAAGAATGAGACGGCCCCGTCTGCCACAGCTTTATTGCTAACGGTAATCCTTTGAAGGAATTGACGCATACATTCACAAGGAGACTTACACGTGTTGACGAGGGCGATAAAAGGTGATGTCAAGAGTATTCATGTGCTCCATGACTTTGGCGTACAGCCAATCACTCGCCGCGAAGCCACCAACCAGAAACACGCTCTACTCATAGCGGTGAACATACCGCTCGGAATGAAAGAGGACTCGAACTTACGGTAATTGGCATGGAGGCAGCTGACCGTTGTTGCTCGAAAGCTGCAATAATCTCTTGTACGGAGGGTTCGAAGAGCTTGGCTACATCTTGCCTGAATCCTCGATGAGACGAGATCTCCTGTACGTGACAGTGCTCACCCAGATAGCCTGAGTTGGCCAGATCGAATATCATACTCGGGATCTTTGTCCCGCACACTACCAAACTTGATGTATTGTGGCTCTTCCGCGTCCCGGAACCTCACTTTAGTGGTCTTATCGAAGACCTCTGTCATATCATACAAGTTCTCCTCGCTTCCATATGGTGAATTGGCGAGTTTAGCTAATGAAGGACGTATCAGAAAGAGCGTATCAATGGCAACGTAACCTACCCTTCAAGAAAGCGTGAGCACGATACGTGACGAAAACGGATCCCTGAAGTCGACCTATTTCAATGTCTCTCGGTCAACCATACAACTCCAGACACACTGTGAACTCACACTCAGCAGGTGCAATTTCCTTGCACGACGTGGGAGAAAGCTTCATGGAGTATGCGGAAAGGTCGACGGTTCCACCTCCGGCGTCGATAATGATGACGCCTTGACTCTCCGGCTGTGATTCTTGCTCCTCCTCTCTCTCCGGCTCGCCCGAGTATAACATAGGGGTTGCGTCAAACGCATCTGATGTTAACATATTGGTGACACAAAAATGAAGACTCGCTTCTCCCTCCGTGAGAAGATGGATCCGCGACTGGCCCTCCTCCCCTGGAGGAACGAGCCCGCCAAGCTCAGCAGCATATCGAATTTGCTGTTGCTGTGGACCTTCCCATCCATTTGGGTGCGTCAGAACGAACTCGATGTCGTTCTCGAGCGACTCCCAAAGACAAGTATGAGCGTCTGTGATATACGCTTTGGAGCACTTGAACAAGTAACCCATGAAGTCGCCCAACACTTGCACGGCCGTCTTTCCTTCGGGAAGGGCAGGAATATCGGCATCCGTAAAGTGAGATGCCTCGAGGTGTTTTGCGCGGAGGTAGAGCTTCCACCTGGAGCGCGTCGAATCTCGATAGCGACGCTAACACTTTACAGATTTCCTCACCATTCGAGTCTCGTCCACCGCTCGCTTGCGGCTAGTTCAACGATGTCCTTCTGTTGGGTTTCCGCACCGACTGCGCGAAGCGAACCCGTCTTGTCGTAATACATGAGGGATGGTATCCTGCTGTCTCCACCGGTGCTCTCTTGCCCCGGGAATCTGTTATGAGGTCAGAACCCTATCATCGACACAGGAAAAGAAATGTCAGTCATCGCTCACTTTGATACCCCGTGTGTTTCCGGAATCTCGCCTGGATCGAGTATGCAGTAAGAAACCCCGCTGAAAGTGGTGCCAACGTCAAATGCCAACACCAACTTGCGGGACGAGCCCGCGTACGGTTCCCTTGTAAACATAACGTCTACTGGTCCAAGCGAATGGGACTACGTGGGTTAGCGTGAAGGGTGATGAGTCGAGCTTAAAACTGGGTGGGCATGTGTTCCCCTCGATCTGCGTCACACCAAGTACGGGCAAACGACCACCCATGTACTAGGATGGTCAGATTGTTTATGAGCGCCAATGTAACCCTGAAACGGGCGGGCGCAAAGTTCGGCGGCCCTAGAGATAAGAGTGAGGAGTATACTCACCGTGATTGCACCCTGTAACGTGTACTGTTAATGTGCTTTAGCCCAAATGCCGCGCACGGCGATCACGATCTCGTGTCTGCATGCGGAGGTTAGCAAGAAGGGTGGCCACGGAGCAAACAGGGACATACAAGACCACACTGACACGTTACTCATCAAGGTCGTAATATTGACCATATATAACAACATCATATCTAGAGGTCCTGCGGTAGATACGCGTCCGATTCTTTGAACCCTTGATCCGCCAAGTAATAAAGCCGTAGGTCATGGGCATCAAACGACGCATCGACGACATTTGACCTCGGCTCACCACCAGTCTCGTCTCAAGGACAATGAATGGAGAAGAATCTTCAACCGTGGCAACTTCAGTTCCTCCATTTGACGCAACTTGTCGTCTATCTGCGCCCGCAAATCATCATACTCCGTCTGAAGATCCACCAACATGCTTGGTTCCGAAGCCCCCTTCCTCTCCTTGCCGATCCTCAGTAGAAGCTTTGTTTGTCTCTCGACCAGCGCCGACAGCTGAGAATACAATTGTTGCCCGGCCTCTGTTTCATTGAGCTCCATCTTCATTTCGGCCATCTCTTGTTGTAGCTGCACCATGCGAGGGCTCTCCTGGACGAGGATATGTCGAATAAGCTCCTTCGAGGAGTCATCGTCACTCCTGCATCGAGCTATCTGGGCTCCATGAGTAATCATCGCCTTCCAGTAATCCGTCCTGAGCTCATCCAACCTCCTCTCCCCGACCTTCGGCTCAACTTCATCCCACATGGTCGTAGTGAGGTGTACCTTCGCTAGAGCGTCTTTGCCACACAGCTTTCGGAATACTCGGAGGTTCCTCAGCGGCGTACCGGCCATGCGGTTGTCCGTTATCCGATGGAGATACAGAATCCCAGAGAGAAGTTTATTATTGTCGTAACTGTGAGGATGAGAGTGTGGGCGAGAAACTCGGGCTAGTAAACGTCATGCATTACCTTGAGTTGAGCCAATCAGAAATCATGCTCAAAATATCGAGATCGGATTTATACGTGTCGTCGAATCCCGGTGTATCCACCAGGACCACGTATCGCTTACTCTCTTGGTCCCAGAATCTGATACCAAGGACCTCACTCGTAAACGATTTCAACGTATGGCCTACGCCTTGATTATCATATCCAGTTACGGAGCGTATGAACTGACGGCATATGAGTGAACAAATTCCACCATTTGCTGTCTGTCTCACCGTACTCTTGCCAGAGCCTGTTGGACCCATGACACTTGGGGATATCGAATTAGACAAATCACAGTCGAGATTTTTATCACGTACGCTATCACGACATCATCTGTTCCAAGGTCCTCTATGTTCACTACCGCAGGAGGTTTTTCGGTTACCTGAGGATGTCCTCGGGCTGTCTGAGGGTTCTCTTTGTCATTTCGAGAACGTTGCTCTGCATCCTGAGATAGAGAGCCCAGCACAAGAAATTCCTTGGATCCTTGATCCATTTTTGTGGATTCCTTGTCTGTCCGAACGTGTTGCTCTGCATTTATTGGAGACGGAGAGAGCTCCGTCAGATGAGTTTCTTCGGCTGCCTTAGCATGTCCATGGTCCGTCCTCGTGTGTACTTCGTCTGGCTGGGAGTAAGTCGGTGCACGTCGGGCTGGGTTATTATGCTTTGGCTTCCTGAATAGTATCTGTTGGGAAGAGTTAGACTAGCGAGTTGTGAGTGACAGCAAACGTTACTAACTTTCCTCAACCTGCCTTGCATTGCACCTTTGTCTGTATTCGATGTTAATGGAAGTGCTGCTCAGAAGTCAAAACATAGGTCGATAGGAGTGTCAATTCTACCTTACGAAGGACCCGCGATGGACTGTACTTTCGTTTTTGGGTGGCTGGCGGAGAGACAGGTAAGCGAAATAGTTTCAGGGCAGAAGTAGACTGTGGTGTGGGACATGTCCCGGCGGCCCCTCAACTGCATACCTCGTGGACTGATGGCGTATCTTCACGATGGAGGATAGTGCTGGAAACTGGGATAGTGCTGGCAGGGGATTGGACCGGCATGGAAGATCTCGACGAAAGCAATTTTGAGACCAGGGATCAATAACCCTGAAAGGTGTGGCAAGTGACATCGAGGTAGACATGAGGAAGCCTCGAGTGTTTCATATCTCGTATCAATCCACAATCATGGGGAACAACTGACTCCACGAGATGGATTTAATGTGAGCATGTTTCTGAACTAGCTACGATCCTGATCCTTCAAACCTTGAGGGCCCAGAGTTAACATTGACCTTGCACCTCAAGGCCTCACTGGCCAGAGTCTCGAAACGCTCATTTGGTGAAAACCTATCTGTCTGGAAAGGTTAATTTACGTAGGTATCTGTCATGTGTGGTGTGTTTTTGCCGGGTATGGACATGTCAGTTATGCAGGTACCCTTCGCTCATCTTATGCTAATAAACCCTACATGCGGTGTGGAATGATAATCAGCATTTCTGGTGGTTACATACCAAAACAGACTGTAACGTTAACACTGATTCAGAGTTCACGGAATAGCCTGACTTACATAATAAGTGTACAGCTCACACCAGGCGTGGACCACAATCTCATCCCCTCCTATACCTCCATCCCCATCCCCATCCCCCCGCTTTCCACTCCTTGGCCAGTAGATACGACACTTGCGACGGGACCTCGTTAGGATCCCGACAACATGGGGTGGAGTTTCTTTAAGCGTACACTTGGTGTAACATCCGAACTGAAAGCCGATGATATAGTGGTATTGTGTGTTTTCGGAAAGGTATTCAGTCTTATTCCTCACTGACCTGCGATTTGTCATCCAGTATGGTGGGCCCTTCGGGAGGCGGAAAGAGCTGGGTACGACCTTCCTCTTCGTATTATGGTTGAGCTTCAATGCCCTCGCAGTTCGTGACAGCAGTGACAAAAAGCGATCACATCAAACCTGGAAAATATCTCAAACCCTCCACGACAGAAGTACGGGGAAATAGATACGAATTAACTGATGAAGCAAGGGCTGCTTTGCGGGCCTCGGAAAAACAAAAGCACATCGTATTCGTAGACACGCCATCCTTTCTCACTGGCACTCACAATGAAACAGAAGCGGAGGATAATATGAGTCGTTGGTTGAGAAGGTCAAAGTAAGACTGCCTTGGCCCCTTGGACGTAACGACAACCGACAACTTGTTTGTTCAGATCCAAGTCTAGTCGTGTCGGGACCATATACGTGGATAGAGTCGCAGACGTCCATTTTCGCAAGGCCACTACCATTCAAGAGCACTTGAATTGTTTCGCCCGTACTTTCCCGAGTCCGCAGGATGTAGACTTCTCTCTCCCTCTGCGGTTACGTTGCGTCCTCAGCTTCGACTGCGAGGAGAGCGTGATCAGCGAAGACAACATTACATCTCGTAAGGATTTGTTCAAGGAGCATCTCCGTACAGTGGAATCGAGCTTGTTTCCGGGGCGCGGGAAGTTGAGATGGGATACTTCCTCCCATCCCGAATGCTTACGACAGGATAAATCAGAAGAAGCTTGGAACGCTGTAGTGGAACTTTTCTCCTAACCGCGCCTGACCGAAGTGACCGGCAGGAATGACGGACGATACTATGGGTCCTGGAACGTGTGTACATTAGTTTAGCCTTGATTCGGAACACACACTCTATATACATTAGATTCATGAAATGCACTACGAATTGTTACTACGCATATCATGATGGTCGCGAACCACACTATCAGAAATTCCGGATACCGCTGGTTCGACTTGGGTCGGGAACCGAAGATCGAGGACATGCACGATGTGGGAGGACCAAATAACCAGCACAGGCTCTACAAGATCTCCGCTCTCACGACTTCCATGAGGCAAGAACTTGAATGATCAATTTTGATAGCTCGATCTCTCGTTGAACGGTACAAGGAGCTGCAAGGGTAGAGCGAGAAACCCTTATAAATATCAACAAGACTTGCCAGTAGGCCTGGCAGACGCACATATGATAATACGCCGTAGGTTTGTCGCTTCTTAGCTACTAAGCAGGCAAATAAGGAAAGGTACATATGCATTGCAGCACTAACTCACTGCTATTGACCCCATTCTTCGCTCCGAGTCCGATCTCACTTACGCTGTGTACAGCGAATTCCCTAGTAGTTCTGAATCCTGGGTACCCTTTCAGGCGATGCTAAAAGTACACAATTTGACCCACATATTTGCTAATTTGTGGAACAAAGTCAAGCGAGACTCATCTGCCCACACACTGTGTATTTCTGAAGAGGATATCGTGGTATTGTACGTTCCTGAGGGGTGCATCGTGTATTCCACCCATCCCTGACGACGACGAGTCGAACAGTGTAGTGGGGCCTACAGGATCCGGCAAAAGTTGGGTGCGTGCGTTCAAGTTGGCTCATTCCCCGCATCCCAGGTTTTGTCTCAGTTCTATCTCAGTTCACCAAGGAAGCCACAACAAGTGAATTAGTGAAAGTCAGCAGAGCAAACCATCCCTTCACTTCAAAAATTCAAGCGATTCGATGTGAACTGACTGATGAAGCGAAGACGGGCCTGCAAGAAGGGGTAAAGGGTATCGTATTCGTCGACACTCCTTCTTTCCTCACTGGATGCGACCATCCCGATGCACAACAGGAGATTGAGACATGGCTTGACCGGACAGAGTAAGATTTACCATGCTTCCTTCCTGGGATTTGAAACCGATAATTCATCAGATACAAGCCCCGATATGTCGGGGTGATTTACATGCATCGAGTCGAAACCGACCCCGCACTTGAATCTATGCAAAACCACCTCCAGGAATTCGTCACCATTCCTCGGATCGGTGACGACTTGCATCTCCCGCAGCGACTACACATCGTCGTAAGCTATGACAGGACTTCGGGCAACATCTCCGAATCCAAGATTACGGAGCGCAGGTCCAGGCTTCGTACCGAGATGGACTCCCTAAAGAAATCCAGATGGCAGCCGTCAATGCACCAGAGACTTTTCCAGGGAGAACCTGAAGTAGCGTGGAGAGCTGTAGAGGAGCTCTTTAGAAACTGATTGGTGATCGGTGGCTTCGGCTGCTTGGTTCTTAGAATCATAACCATGGTCACTAGCAGCCGCAGTGATTCTTATGAATGATGAGACTTAAGGTGTTTCCAGAACGTAGTAGAATACAAGTTACGGTGTTATAGATTAGAAAGAATCGCGCTGCAAATTACGAGCCTCATAGTATTAAAATCGCCTTGCTGAGGCAACCAGCACCTCTGATATTTCAAGACCATCGACTTCACGACCCGGGTGCCCATGAACCACTAGTGGTCACGAGGATTGACTCAAGCACGCGGAGTGCTGTCCGTTTCCCGTGATTCCTCATGAACAACTGACAGTATATGACATTCACATTGCCGCTACCACAAGGATCAGAAAATGCTCCAGCGACTCTAAGGAAATGGGCACACCAATGCTGCGCTATTACGTAGCGCCATCAGTTGATCTTCGAGACGTGCGATAGCCTGATTATTGTCCATAGCAAGCTTAACCTGTTCAAAACCATCAGCGGAAGGAAGTCCAGGTATTTAGGATGATCGTACTTCAAGCTTATCGTAGATCTCTTTGATCGAAGTGGTGCACGCCGTGATCGCCTCGATATCCGCATCGTGCAAGAAGAAGCGAGCGATAGGGCCTCTTTCCTTTATCTTCATCACGGCCTTTTGAAGATTTACGAGCTCCCTAAAATTATCATAATTATGCGCGTATCCCGGCTCCAGCCATTCAAGGTGACATACTTTCGAAAGGATTTCAACGTGTTCTTCATATCTCTGGACAGCTGGGATTCCGCTGCATGTTGTGTGATCTGCTCTAGCAGCCATCCGGAATTCTCTACCACTCGAGTGATCGCATGATGTGTGCCGCCCATTCCCTTACAAACATCTAAGAACGACGCTCGGTTGTCAATAGTAGAGTACTGACCTGGATCAGTTGAGCTATGTGCAAGACTGTTCCAATCGATCCTCGGAGCATGGGGATAGAGGCTATGTCCGCCACTTGATGGGCAATCCTGAGACCTGCGATCGTGGCTAAGAGTGCATCTGTATAACTAGTAGCACTACAACCCGAAGAAGTGCTCTCAGTTGGGCTCCACAGATTTCCGGAATGACGGGAGGCGATGCTTGCAGTATCCACCGACGACACCACAGACCAGCTAGTTGTGGAAGACCTGATTGTCGAGGACCTACTGCGGATGGCATCCCGCTTAGGCTGAATGCCACCCGGAGGGTTTTTTGGACCGGGTTTCCGACGAGCCCCGTTGCGCATCTTTGCCCAGACTTTTTTAAACTCTCCTACAAGTTGGACAAGGGAACGGAGCAAGGTCTTTGCTGCAGCTGTTTCGTGAAGCGGCAATTTGCGGTCAACCATTTCCCGCTGAATTTGCAGTGGTGCGCGCCTCCGACGAGATCCCTCCAAGTCTAAAAGGTCGATAACTTCCCAAGCCGATTCGCGGGTACCTTCATAACGAAGGGTGCGTGAGCCGAAATTTATCATACCCCGCCAGAAGCTCGAGAGAAGTTCCTCTTCCCTCTTGGAACCAACCGATTGGTCTTCAACCTCGTCCCACATCGTCGTGACGAGGACAACGTTCTTCAGGTTATCGTTACCGCACAAGTCCTGGAATACGGCCAAATTTCTGAGAGGGGTTCCTGCCAATCTGACATCTGAAATGCGGTGGAGGTACAGAAGACCAGAAAGCTTGATATTTTTCTGGTACCTGTGATTGTCAAGTCAGGAAAAGTTCGCTCCACAGAAGTAAACTCACGTGTTCTTCAGCCAATTGGCTATGAGTTTCAGAATCTGGGTGTCAGAAAGGTGTGTGTCGTCAAATCCGGGGGTGTCTACCAAGACAATATTCCGACGACCATCAGGATGAGGACACCGGACGGACTGTAACGCCCGTGTCCTGGATCTCAAGTCGTAGCCTATCACAGCTTCCTTCCTCCCAGCCGCTTGGTTCACGAACTATGAATGTTTCAGTCTTGATGGAGTGTAGAGTCTGGTAACGACTAACTCACCGAACTCTTGCCCGCTCCTGTGGGCCCCATAACCCTAATGGAGTGCGTGATAAGCGAAATGATTTAAAGTGTTACTCTAGGAAAATTGAAAACATACGCGATTACTATGTCATCTTCGTTGATAGAGTTGTGATGGTCACTTGACGTGACACCATCAACAGCATCACAGTCTAGAATGGTGGATCCAGGGAGGTTCAGAGGACATGGGTCAGTGTAGGACACGACATCGGATGCTGGAAGCGGGAGGAAAGCGGCATTAAGGTTAGGAGCAAAGTTATCCCCGGACGATCCACTCTTAGACGTGTTTGTGGTTGCGAGGTTGATTCTGTATTTCGATGAAGGGATCAACCCCCGGCGAGAATCCATATTCTGATTCCTAGCTAGAATGGACAACTTGAACGCGGGAAGGTGTGGGAGCACCTCGAGTATGGATATCAGGTTACAATGCTTTTGGGACGGGGGACTCAGCACTTCAGAATCCAAGCTAAAAAAGACTCGATGGGTACAATGCTGACCACTCCCCCCGAGCGCTTTGAAGACACGATCTTGGAGCCACCTGTACAGGTTACGAGCGCTCTCTGCAATTCATGAACAGCCTGCGCCCAATGTTGGACATTTAATAGGTCGATAACAGCCCTGCCTCAGCAGTATGCTATGCACAAACCCTCGCTAGTGACACTCCGACTCGGAGCCTGAGTCCTTTAGGAAATTTCTTGTGTTCACACACAGAAAACGTGTATGGAGGATGGTGGAGAAGAAGCATGGACCCTGTCCCTTTGGAGAATCGAGCTTCATCTCAGTGATTGATCCCACCAGGGGGATACAAGTTTGAGACATTCGAGCAAGCCAGCTGCTGAACCGAATAGAAATCTGTCTTACCAGGAATCCTACTACTACTATGTAAGACTATAAGCCCACTGATCGGTGCACTACACATCCTGTATCAGATTTTGACTCCTCTTCACTCGATGTAGATAGCCTCCTCATACCCATTCCACTGTCCACAAACCCTTAACCCTGCTGTCATGGGTGCTTTTATGAACGTACACGCTAAGATGACATGCCTATCAACTTGAGGCCAACTCGTGTTTGCATTCGTATTCCATCAATCAACACTGCCAGTGGGTTCTTTGACTGCGTGCCTTCTCCAAGTCGTCGCTGTGTATCCTGGAGCCTCAATCGCCTCAGTCATATCATGATCCCAGTTCGATGACGTTGACACACCATCTGATGGGCCAGCTGCTCACAGTTACACCTTTGCAAGGTTCGATCGCGTTCACACACACTTGATGGAGGAGGCTCAAGCGCTTGATAGCTAGGGGTCGTCAGTGACGACTTAAGGTGAAATCTTGATCCGGAGTTAGCCGTGTCGCTCATTTTCTTTCGTGCGAGCAGGAGGTATGGATATAAATGTTTTCAATCGTGATCCGGCTAGAGCCGGATTTTACGTTTCACGTCCCGTGATCAGAATTCTATCGTGTGATTCTTGCACTGTCGTGAGCTGGCAAGCAAGAGCTACGCAGTGTACCAAGTAAATACCAACAGTCCACTGCTCACGGTGTATCTTTCAGGCCGAAATCAGTCGAAGCAGCCTCGAAGCAGCCTCGTGCTAAGCGGCCGCATCTCAGGGTGCCACACGCCCCACCTCAACTTGAAGGAACGCGGAATGTCCGGCAAATTGTATCAACACGTGTTTTGCACGACTGGCAAGTTCGCATACGTGTATGGCAACGGAATCTGAACCACAAATCCATACGTTGTGGAAGCTTGGGGGCACGAACAAACGTGCGAGGCTGCCTAAATTTCGCAGCTTTGGAGAGCCCGGCGATCCAATTTCGTCTTCTCCTACCCGGTAACGCTCACTGTTGACAATTCTGCCAAGGCATCATGGCCAAACACCACTTCAAGGCGGATCCAAACGACTTTGTCATTGTGTGAGTATCCTCGTCCAGAATCCTCATCCCCGTACTGAAGCAGTTCTGCAAAACAGTGTTATGGGGCCGACGGGCTCCGGGAAGAGTAATGTGAGTGGGTCCGTGGTACCCTTGACGTCGAATTCTCATGTCAAGAATGTCCAGTTCATCAACACCCTCACCGGGAATGAAGAGCAGCGCAAAGCGGGTAACCTCAGGTCCCACACCAAGGATGTCACCCCATACCCTGTCCTGTACGATGGTCTCCGTCTTGTGTTTGCCGACACGCCTGGATTCGACGATACCTATCGGTCAGATTCCGAGATTCTAAGGATAGTTGCCGACTGGCTTACGCAGAAGTACGTCATACTCTGAACATTTTCTATCCCCTCCCCGTAACATATACAAAGGTATGCAGACGGCCCCACGCTCAATGTCACTGGGATAATATACCTCCACCGAATCACCGACAATCGTATGTCTGGTTCTGTTTACAAGAATCTCCAGATGTTTGGTCGGCTTTGCGGAAATTTACCTCTCCATCGAGCGCGTCTAGTCACGACCATGTGGGACAAAGCAAAGGACCCAGCAGTGGCAGAAACCAGGGAAACCCAGCTCACAGATGACTTCTGGCGGAAACTACTGGAGGGAGGCGCCGTCGCTAAACGGTTCGACAATACGAAACGTTGTGCATGGGATATCGTACATGAGCTTACAGCCCTCCCAAAGGATGGAGCTGAGTTGCTCCTGCAGGAAGAAATTGTCAAACACCACAAGCGTCTAAACGAGACGGAGGCAGCCAAGGTTCTATATTCTCGATTCCAGCAACTCCTTACGGAGCAGAAAAAGACGCTTAATGATCTCGCGGACGAAGCAAAACTGGCGAACAATCCAGCTCTAGCCAGGAGTCTGCAGGATGAATATGATAAAGTCAACTTGCGGTTACAGAAGACGTTCGAGGAGATGAAGGAGATGAAGATTCCATTCTTCAGGCGTATTCTCCTCTTGTTCTCTGGACGGCAATCCCGTGGAGTAAGTCCGGCTCCCTATCTCGCTTTCATGGAGTTCTGATCGAACGCCATGTTTTATAGCACGCTGTCAAACTGGAGGCTTAGTCCCTCATATCTTGCTGGCTTTGCTACCCGCCATGATAGGCTAGTCGACCTTCTACATCTGATATATACAGCCATTAGTTCCGCCCAATCTTATTTACATATCCGCGATTCCGTAACAAGTCTGTACTATAGCTGTGCTGACGTGCCAATATAAAACGCTCTGAGTTCGAGAGGGCTCGCTGATGGGCCTGTAGCTACTAACAAATAATAACCCCCGATCTAATCATACACTGAATGTAATCCGATTGCCGAGCAGTAATGTTTGTAATTTTCGGCGCGCGGTCAGACGCTCGAGGCAGGAAGGATTGGGCCACTGCCACTGCCCTTATCGCACTCATTTATATTTACAATGCTATGTTGAATTACGCCTGGCTGGTGCACCTTCTGACATTGCGTCGACACCCAGAAACGATAGCCTGGACGGCATGATATTCGTGTGTGTATCATATTTAAAGCTTTAACAATCATTTGACATAACTGAACAATGTTTCGACAGTATGATAGGACCGACAGGATCTGGAAAGACCAATGTGAGTCCAGAACTTCCCAACGTTCACTTCTCATATTGATATCAGTTCATCAACGCCCTGGCTGGGACATCGGGAGACGGCGGGGCAGCTTATCTGAATGCTGGCACACGAAGCACCACTTCTCACATGGTAGAACGTGATGGTCGACGTCTAGTCCTCGTGGACACTCCAGGACTCAATTCCACCCATTTGCCGGATGCAGCGATATTCAAGCTTGTAGCCAAATGGTTAGAAATCAAGTACGTGATTGTTCACTATGCTATCGAGGTTCTGATACGTGGAAAGTTATCGACCCAACATCGAAATAGGGATAATCTACTTCCATCGCATCACCGACACTCGTATTCAAGGCTCTCCGCATGAACATATTGAAATGCTTCGTAAGCAGTGTAGCAGCATGGCTGTGGGTCAAATATGTCTAGTGACAACCATGTGGGACCTATGGGACAACGTAGACGATATAGCGGAGGCGGATAACCGAGAGAGTTTTCTGAAAGAGGAATTTCAGAAGAAAAGTATTCGCCAAATCTTCAAACGGTTCGACAACCAGCGTGCTTCTGCGTGGGATGCCGTAATAGAACTCATCCAAGGTGCGTGCCATGGTCCATTTCGCTTTCCCATTCTGTACGACCATGTCCACGACTTAGACCACCATCCTGCAATCGCCACGAATTCGACATCCAATAAAGATAAGCTGAACGACATGATATTTGTGCATGTACCACTTGTTCGAGGTCATAATCCGACGTACTGACCAAAGTCTGACAACAGTGTTATGGGACCGACAGGATCCGGAAAGACTAATGTGAGTCAAGCTTGTTGATGCTCAACTCTCATGCTGAGAACCATCAGTTCATCAATGCCCTCACTGGGGTATCCGATGACAGCCGGGCAGGTGATTTGACTGCCGACACTCGATCCGTGATTCCTCGTACTGTCGAACACGATGGTCGACATATTGTCTTTCTCGATACTCCAGGGCTCGATAGCACCTATATGACGGATGCAATGATATTAATCTTTATAGCCAAATGGTTAGAGAGCAAGTGCGTGATTATTTCCTTGAGGAACCTTGCCTATTAATCCCCTGACATGTGCAAAGATATCCACCCAACATCGAAATAGGGGTAATCTACCTCCATGGAATCACCGACAATGGCAATCGAGGCTCTCCGCATGCACATATCGAAATGCTTCGTAAACAGTGTAGCAGCGTCGCTGTACGTCGAGTATGTCTAGTGACAACCATGTGGGACGACGTAGAGGATACAGCGAAGGCAGAGATGCGAGAAGAGTTCTTGAAGGGAGAATTTCAGAGGAAAGACGTTCGTGAAACCTTCAAGAGGTTCGACAACCAGCGTTCTTCCGCCTGGGATATCATGAGCGAGCTCATCCGAGGTGAGTGGCTTTGACTACCTCCTTTTCCCTCTGCACTACCTTACATCAATGGCTTAGAGCATCCTGCTATTACCATGGCTCCTAACCATCTCACCCCAGACAGCACGATATTCCTGTATGAGCATCATTCATTCTGGCACCCTGTCGATGTACTGAACATGTCTGGTAATAGTGTTCTGGGGCCGACAGGATCCGGAAAGACCAATGTGAGTGAGAACCCGTTGACGTTCAACCTCATCTTGAGAACTATCAGTTCATCAATATTCTCACTGGGACCTCAGGAAGTGGCGGTTCGGCTTCGTTAAATGCCGACACTCGAAGTGTCACCCCTCACGTGGCAGAATGTAATGGTCGGGATCTAGTCTTCGTCGACACTCCAGGACTCGATAGTACCTATTTGCCAGATGCAGCGATATTCACACTTGTAGCCAAATGGTTAAAAACCAGGTAAGTGGTTATTAACTACTGTAAGAACCTTGGCTATCGATGTTCTGACATGGCATGTGGAAAGCTATCGACCCAACATCGAAATAGGGATAATCTACCTCCATCGTATCACCGACAGTCGCATCCAAGGCTCTCCACATGAGCATATCGAAATGTTTCGTAAGCAGCGTAGCGGCGTGGCCGTACGCCAAATATGTCTGGTGACAACCATGTGGGATCACGTAGGCAAAACAGCGGAGGCGGATATGCGAGAGGAGTTTCTGAGAGAAGAATTTCAGAAGCAACACGTTCGCGTACTCTTCAAAAGGTTTGACAACCAACGCTCTACCGCCCAGGATATCGTGGGCGAGCTCATGGGAGGAGAAGTGCGTCGACTTCAAGAAGAGCTTGAAGATCGAGAAAGACGTTCGAACGATCCCGGGACTGCGAGGGCATCGTATATCCGATCACAACAGCTCCTTTCACAGGAGATGGAAAATCTTCAGCGCCTCGTAGCTCAGGCAGCCACAGAGGGAAACGTGTCTCGTGTTCAGGACTTACAAGCGGACCTTGACATAATAGACGCCCAGAGACGACTGACGTTTGAGGAAATGCGAGAAAGGAACACCTCGCTTATCAGGCGCGTTCTCCAGTGGCTAACTCGGAGACTTGGTACATTGACGGCAAGTGTCCCTTGTTCTCCCGCCGCCAGTTATCCTGAATCAAACTCTTCTTCAGTATAATACTTAGTTGTTTCTTCATGGAGGAAATTGGACACGATATTTCGTTCAAACTTCAGCTGTGATACACATATAAGGATATACTGCTGTAAATTGGCGAAATTGACGAATGAATGACGTGCAAAGGATCTTGAGCACTAGGTCGCCTTCGATTAATCACGATTCGTCTGCGAATGGAATATGCTTCGCCGCAAGCTTGTACTCCAGTTTAGTCTGAGGGCAGGTCAACATGTGGCACAGGACTCCCAAACCACGATAATACGAAGCCTAGGCGACATGCATATCGACTCGAAGCCAACTCGTGTTCGCTCCCTATAGCTACCAGAGTCGATGAAAATTCAATATCCGCATCCCGAGTCTGCCGGACACTCTATCGATCCCAGTGAAAACTGGGTGACCGGGTCACCCCATATTTACCAATATTAACTGCAAACCGGTTGAGACCGAGTTAATACCAGCTGAGATTTCCCCTATAAAGTGGGAATTATTTGAGAAAGTAGATATGATGGGGCAGAATCCGGTCTTATCTGATCTCAACCGACCTCAATAGTGCATATCTGATGAGATTTCTCGTGGCCCCGCCAATAAAAACACCATTGTACCAAATATCACTAGTTATTAAATTTGTAGATCGTTTGATACCTCGTGATATTGTTGCATATCGCTGGAGATTACAATCTAATCAAATCTAATGCGTTCGCATTGGTGGGCTACTACACAAATCCGGTAGTTACAAAATGCTGTGCTGCAACCGGTAGCAGACAAAGAACCGTCTCTATGCACAGAATCAGAAAACAGCACGAAAACAAAGAACTGTGGTGGTATCAAGCCGCCGTCCACTATGCGTGCTGTGCCGTCGCTGAGCGCATACTCGGGATCTTTGTCCCGCACACTACCAAACTTGATGTATTGTGGCTCTTCCGCGTCCCGGAACCTCACTTTAGTGGTCTTATCGAAGACCTCTGTCATATCATACA
>JBBPRS010000176.1:0-45132 GCA_038093155.1 Boletus huronensis | reverse complement strand
TGGCTATGTATGCTTCCATTTCTGATCCATGCCTTTCCCTACTGTATTTAATTAGCTGCCACAGATCCAGATCTAAAGTAGATCAGATCTAGCCACATGTATTTAATTTAGTATGAATATATAAACCAAAGAAGCCTAGCACTGGATTCCCAGTCTAGTTCTCCTTTGGATATTTTATTTCCTCCAATTGAGTCCCACTCAGTTTCTCCTCTCAGTTATCAAGGGCTAGTCCCCTTGCTAGTTTCTAGCCTCAGCAGGTTTGGTTTGGTTTGCCCTAGGCCCAGTTAGCCTTTTGGAGTCATTTCAGCAGGTCAGCATGTATAGCACATCTGCAGCGGATTGGTGCTGAAAACACACAGATCATGCGGAATGTTCTATCCATCCAAGTGCGCTAAAAGCATAGCAAGGAGGATTAATCCAGGCAGATTCAGGTGTGTATTATTGTGACCTGAAATCCCTGAGTCGGTAGCATGTATAGCGTGTACCAGGGCTCATAACCTATTGAAACCAGCATATACTGATAGAGGCAGTTGCTACTGTACTCACATACCTGGATGGTACAGGAACTTGCTAGAACATGTGGGATTGAGTGTGAGATTTGACTAGAACTCAGCACAGCTGAGTTTGTACCTAAATACAAATGGCATGTGAACTAATTACTAGATATGACTATCTACCATTCAACAGATGTACTGTACAGCTCAGTATTACTGTACAGTATTCAATTATGTACATTCATGTATTTGTATACAGACTCTATACAGCTCTATGCAGCATTCAGTTATGTACATCCATGTATTTCTGTACAACTCTATAAAACTCTATACAGATCTGTACAGAGGGTGACCTAGCTGTGCTGCTGCACTCTGTAGAATGCTGTACAGCTTTATATAGTTCTGTACATAGGGGGGTGTTTTACTGATGTGCCCTACATCAGCAGATTAAGTGAACCATTCGACTTTGGAATGGTGCCCCATTTAGCAAGTCCAGGTACATTCACTCTTTTTGGGTCGCTTAGAGTCAATCTGGCCAATGAGAGACCTGCAAAATGCATGGAAACAACAATGTAAATTCACCTGTTCGCAGATGTATAGCATATCTATTATGTATCATATGTGTCTTACATCTACCCCTTGGGAGGGTTTGCTGGGTTCCGGGAGGCTACCCCTTCCGAGCTTCTCGGCTCGCCTTCCGGCTCGCTACCCCTGCGAATGACCAGTCTGCCGAAACCTTGACAAGCAAGGTGATTTTTACAAACCGACGTGTATACCGTAGCGGGAATATGTGACATAAGCGGTGACACACAGGTGGCACGAACGTCCGGCTTTCAGAAAACGGTCCCGACGCAAACTTGCTTGTAAAGGTTGCTTTGGTGCAAAGGACGGCTGTAATGACCAATGTTATTAGCCAGCAACTATTCTCCGGTAAGCACTGGTTTTTACTCGCGAAGGTGCGCCTACACGCTGATACGTTAGGTGCGCTGTCCGGATTCGCCTCAACAATATTGCTTCAGCCTCGTAAGCAGGATATTTCGCAGCTATCATAATCCTGCTTTACCACTCACCACAAACAGTGGACCTGCTGAAAACACGGGTTCAGCAAGGTGATTCCGCGCCTGGTTCTCGGTGAGAGAACTGGGCACTTGTGATCCCCCCTACCTCTGATTCCTCCTGTACTATGAAAGGAATACCATATATATCTGGCGCAACACACATGACATTATCAAGCGGGACGGGATTGTGGGATTGTGGCGAGGCACGAGTGCTTCACTCGTTCGGTGGGCCAATATATGACTAGGTTTCAGTTCCCTGACTGATTTTTGGAAGAAATATTCCAGGAGTGGCTCTCTACTTTACCAGCTTGACGCACCTGCGCTCGGTAATGGCAAGATCTCCGCACTTTTCAGTCTCGACGGTTGCGAAGAAAGAAGATGCCAAGAGCGTCTTACCGAAGCTCACCAACCAGGGTAACCTACTTGCCGGTGCGACTGCAAGGATTGGAGTGGGCTTCCTACTGAACCCATTCTCGGTCCTCAAAGCACGGTTTGAGGCATGTTGTACCATCCTTTTAGTGTCGCACGCGACTGACTGTATTTGCAGAGTGAACATTTCGCGTATCGAAGCTTAACTGAATCCCTTCGCTCCATTGTTCGTACAGGGCCATCAGAGTTGATGCGTGGATTCGTGGCATCCTCTCTGCGGGATGCACCATATGCTGGATTGTTTGTCCTACTCTACGAAGCGGTCAAGCGAGAGTCGAGTAAGCACACGTTTCCCAGCTTTCAAGAATGTGTCTAAAGTATCTTCTACAGCTTATCTTGTACCAAGTGCATATGCCACAGGCATACATAGCTTCTCTGCCGCCGCCGCGGGTGGCATTGCAACGCTGGCCACGCATCCTTTTGATGTTATCAAGGTACTTATACAACAGCGAATTTCCACATGATGCTGACAACATCTAGACTAAAATGCAGGTCCGCTCTGAGCACCAATATCATGGTTTGATATCTACCATGACTCGAATATGGCAGGTATGCTCCTTCTCTCTCAGAAATTCTGTAGCAAACACATTCTGTTTGTCGTAGCAACGAGGCGTCGCGGGCTTCCTCGATGGAGTGTCTCTGCGCATGTCACGCAAGATCCTAAGTTCTATGATTGGGTGGGGAGTGTTCGAGGGCATGCTACTCTTCATGCAAAAACCATGACATTGTAGATACCTAGCCAACCTCGATTGCAACTAAGAATACTGCTTTTGGATAAACTTGGCAATAGTCTGCAGTTGAATATTTGATGTTCCTTCATAGATGGCTCCCTATAATATCGACCAGAGCTCAAGGTTGAGTGTATCACTGGGATACCAAGCAGTATTACTCACTATCTTGGAATCTCGCCAAAATTTCTCAATTCCAGTCTCCCGAGTGAATCCAACCCCTCCCGCCCATTCGATAGCCTGACCAGAGACTCGCTGGGCAATAACACTAGCCCAGTACTTGGCCATCGCAGCCTCCTTGGTGAAAGTTTTGCCCTCCTCTTTCCTCCGAGCAGCATTGTAAGTCAAGAGACGAGCTGACTCTATTTCTACTGCGGCCTGGGCGATTTGAAACGCCATACCCTGGAAGGTACCCACGGGCTGGCCAAATTGAGTACGTTGGTATGTATAGGGAACGGCTTTGTCGAAGGCGCCCTGAGCAAGTCCGAGCATTTGCGCCGCGATGCCTATCCGACCTGCGGACCCGACCGTTCAGGTGTGAAGTGAATGAAGCAGATGAAGATGAAGACGTACCCTCATTAAGAATTTCGATGGCGATTTTGTAACCTTTGCCTTCTCCGCCTATAACATTCTCCGCAGGTATTCGTAGGTCATCAAAGTTGAGTGTACACGTTGATGAAGCACGGATGCCAAGTTTCTCTTCCTTCTTCGCTATTTTGATACCCATGTCTTTGGTTCCAATGAAGCAAGTTATGCCCTTGTATCCCTTACTTGGATCGACCTAGTGAAAATTTGTCAAACAACACGCCAGAAACCACTACCATGATCTTACATTAGCGAAGATAAGGAAAATCTCGGCTTCATACGAGTTCGTGATCCACATCTTGGAACCATTGATGATCCAGTGGTCTCCGTCCCTCTTTGCGCGAGTCTGCAGTGCAAATGCGTCTGATCCGGAGACGGGCTCAGACAGGCAGAAAGACCCGAGCTAGAGTACAATTTTTAGCCACGAATGTCATTGCGAACTAATTTCATTCACCTTGGTCTGCGAAAGTTGTGGTAGCCATTTATCTTGCTGTTCTTTCGTTCCATACTTCCGCAAGATGGTATTCACTAAGGTATTGTGGACGTCGCACATGACCGACACTGAGGGATCAACTTTGGCAAGTTCTTCGATCGCTATTATAGCGGACGTG
The DNA here is from genome assembly GCA_038093155.1 of Boletus huronensis. Taxonomy (NCBI): domain Eukaryota; kingdom Fungi; phylum Basidiomycota; class Agaricomycetes; order Boletales; family Boletaceae; genus Boletus; species Boletus huronensis. The sequence goes on along the minus strand of JBBPRS010000176.1, from coordinate 41,227 downwards.
AACGAAGATTCGGCACCGCCGTGTACGGCGCTCGTCTCGATTCCCATGAGCTATTTGGTCAACAAGTGAATGAGTGTCCAGCAAGTCAGTATCAAGAAGACAACATACCCCTTGTTCAAAAAGCCCTCCGATAATCTCTGAATGCATACTTTCTTTCTCATCCATCTCACGGACTTTGGGCCCAACGACTTCGTTGGCAAATCGCTTCACTATATATATTGCTTAGTTGCCAGTTGGGCAAGGATGGCATGGTGACTACCGGATTCTCTGAGCATCTCCTCTTCTTCCGTAAAAGTATCGAGCGAATTTAGAGTGAAGCTCTCTGTGGCGCGTACACATGAAACCGTGAAACCTCTAGAAGACAATGATAGATTCAGAGAAGGAAGACGGAACTCGGTTGTAGTTGACACACCTGGTAGTGCGCAAGGACACGGGATGTCGATGAACCCTGATGGCCCTTGTCGAACGAGCAGCAGCGCGCAGCATGGGAGACATTGAGGGGAGGTTGTAGACAGGCTATGAGCAGCGGCTCTCCCGATACAGAACAGGGGGACAACAATCACATGACCACACTCCGAGTCCGGAATCCGGATCTTGTCAATGTCAACTTTACAATAGTATGGCGGGCCATTCAAGTTTATATTAGCAATTGCGATGCATCTGGTACGCTGATATCCGCTCGGAATAACTGCGCCAATCAGGTAAACCTCCTGGCAATTACTTGAGCCTGTCACCGTGCCAATGCAAGCATGTCAGAAACATATCCATATCCTGATTCCTAGCAAGATCTGCCCCTCGCGAACCCCTCAAGCTCAGGTCCTCAGCAGTCTAACAGGCATCCTTTCGGCTTTTGCCAATATTCACCACTGGCGTTCGTTTTGAAGAACAAAGTTCGACGCTTGGACAGCTCTGTCCAAAATACCCCATACATAAACCCTTTGACCCGAATACTCTGAGACTGTGCGGGCCCGTACATGTACCATGGTAAGAGAAACTTTCTCCAACTTGCAACTATACTCATCCATCGGACTAACGGGTCAGAACAGGGTCCCAATATAGGTGTGTGGCCCACCCACGACATATCACTCGAGCTGGGATTGTCGGATGGTCTCGACGAGAGCTAAACGGACATTGGGAAACCCTGACGTTCCTGAGCGCTGAGCTTCGGATGTTGAACAACAAATATTTTGGCTCTCGATCCTGCTCAAGGCTTGATTGGGGGTGATGTGCACACAATATTATCGATCACTCCGACATCCATGACAATCTGGTAACTGGTGCGTTTTATTCTATTATTGACCCAATTTCGCATTCGTGATTAAGATGGAGATTTGGGAAAAGAACGATTGGAATCTCTAACTGTAGATGTATTCAAACAACTAGGCGATTCAACAGTGTCTCATCGAAATCCCACCACTTTCAGCTTTCCATTATCTTCGCATCGTCCTAGGTACGCCCCGCAGTTCAACCTTTACTCCTTCTGCGACGGACCTGGGAGAAGGCTACATGATTATGCGTGGCAATAGAAAGCAGCTTTTTTGACACTGATGGCTTGGTATGTTTTCTTCCGTTCATATTCAAGCACTGGCTGACGTAAGCGAACTGCTCGTCGCACTTTCTGCGACGTCGGGTTCACGCTGACGACCTTGTATGTATATGGTATTCAGTATTCAACTTCGCTTTGGAACACTTCACAGTTTTGAAAACAGTGATTAACCGATGGGCCTTGAATATTCCGTCTAAGCGCATGAGACTGTAACGGTAACTTGGTTGAATCCATAGGAATGCACATGCATTATCTGGGCTGCATTGGACAGTATCCCGAGGCAGACATAATAAAACAAAAGCAAACATGACTCCGCAATCGCATTTTGAGGAGCTGAAACAGAGAGCCCCAAGAGAGCAGCAAGGTAAAAGTGATAAAGGTCATGAAAAGGCGTGAAGCATCAAGTGTAGTTGCGCCCATAATTCCCCGCTTCGACAAGTGATCCGTTTCATGCAGTTGTGTCCCCAGTCTTGCCATTTTCTCCGGATCCACGGGCTTCACCATTAGTTCCTCGCCCCTTGCTAGTGAGACCAGCGGCTGCAAACCCTCGTGCGGCGAAGCCTCCACGACCTCCACGACCTCTAGGGCCACCTCGTGCTCCACTTCGGTCTTCCTTGTCTGTTGCGATTTTGACTTCGACCGGGAACTCGTTAATTTTCTACAACGTAACTGTCAAGGCTCTAGAATCAGCTACGAAGATCGGTGCATTACCTCGTTGTTTTTCTCAAGGCCAACTTTCATAGTCTCCTCATCGCCAAATTCGACATATGCTATTCTCTGACCCCGTCCTTGTTGAGTGTGTGGGTATGTCACACGAATGATCTACAACTGTTGTTAGCGATAGACCATCGTTGATCGGATGTTTCACGTACGCTGGATTGTTCTCCACCGAAAAAGTCGCGCACCTCCGTCTCATTTGCAGGTGCTTGGAGGCGAACGAAGAGAGTCCATGATTGCTTGTAGGTTCGTCTTGATGTTGGAGTGCGCGTCCCAGCGCTGTCCGTTGTTGGTGACTTGAGACCAGCCTCCAAGACATCAGGCGTGGGTGCCTTGGCAACCTCATCAGAAACTGGGGTTTCTTTGCCTGATTTTGGTTGAGTCGCAGGTGGATCGACGGGAGATGCGCTAGCCTCGGCCCTCTCCTCTGCAGAATCCTTATCCTTCGTCTCCCGCTCAGGACGTTCTTTCTTCTCTTTCTTCTCCCTCTTTTTCTGCTTGTCCTTCTCAGCTTTCTCAGAGGGAGGTCCCGTCGGCGTGCCGTTTGCCTTCGTTTGAGGGAGGCTTGAAGTACTCTCCTTTGGTGTGGCTGAGATAACTGGAGACGCTGCAGCGAGTGGCGACTTGACTTCCTTTGGCTTAGGCGAAGCAGGCTTCTCCGTAGGCACCGGCGTTGAACCCTTTGTCGATGGGTTTGCAGCAGCGTTTGGCAACGAAGAACTTGTCGAGTTGGGGGTGTGTGCGATGGTGCCTGGAGTAGCGGTGCGACGGTATGCGTAATTGAAACCTACAGGCCGTTAGCAGGAGTTGTCTGTTCGACCAATCGCTTACCTTGACTCTTGAGTTCCGCACTGACCCTGCCTTCCTTTATGTCCAGGACAAGGCATCCGAAGGCAGCGTCACACAAATTCCAGTTCCAGCAATTCTTCCAGGCCGGTTCCTCGCCGGTCGCTGTAGGCGGTGCACCAGTTTGGCCTTGGGGGTGAGGAATGCGCTCGATGACGGACAAAGCCTTATCGAGGAGGATTCGCTGATGCTCATCGATGACAGTGTCAACCTGGGTCTTTACGCTGTCCCAGACTTTATCAAAGCCTTCCTTTCCTACAAGCAGCTTGCGGCGGAAACCTTCGAAATCGCCTTGCACGCTGAACTCGTTGTAGGAGCTGGCATATCGAAAGTGGAGACCCGCAGAAATGGTCAGATCCGCCTTGAGGACGAGAGCGAGTTGGGCAATGATACCCTCTCGGCCTGGACTTGCATGTGTGACCAATAGACGCGTCTCCGATGGATCGAAGACGCGCTGTGCGGTGTCGACAAGCTCACCGATCTGGAGAGCTGTGGTCCACATGGTGCCCTGACCGCCGGCGATGGTAGCGTTTCCGTCCCCGTTATCGAACATTTTGTGCTGCACGAGAGCACCCCCTAACCCGAGAAGCCGCAATCTGACGCCGCCTACATCGAGGCAGCGCGTTGTAGCTTCGTCTAACACATGCAAATTATCGATGGCATAGGTACCGGTGCGGAATTTCTCCAGAATGATCACATCTTCACAAGCACCCCAGACGGTGAACACGGGGATTTGCAGCTTGATTTGACCTGAAAGCAGGAGAGGGAATTCTGATATGAGGGAGATGTCTACGGTGGAACGAATGGTCGCAGGGGTATTGTCCGGGGATAGGAGATGGTTGCGCTGAGCGGTGGCAATGAGGGGCGAATACATTGTGAGGTGGCGGAGGGTGCGGTCATTGATTCGCTCTAGACTGCTGCTCTCTGGTGAAGGAGGGGACGCGTCAGAGAAGGAATTTGGGAGGGAGGATGGAAATGTGGATCACTGACCAAAGAAACCGAAATCGCCGGTGTGGATGACCGCTTTTGCGTTGGCTTCGCGCGCGAGATCGTTGAGGGCGGAAAGACGGCCACGGATGTCTGCAATGCAGAGGATGCGGCCGTGGACGGTGTCGAGGACTTTTGTCTGTGTGTTGACCTGATGTAGGTGGGCTCTGGGATGGGGAGACGCTGCGGGACGGGTCGAGGTCGAGGCGGGGCGGGAGGTGGGCTGCATGTTTTTGACGAGGATTCACAATTCGAGGCGGGCTCAGAGCGAACGCTACTTGAACTTGCGGTACAGCGCGGCTGCCTCGCCCCTCGACACCGCACTACGGTATATTATGTAATTAGCTATCTCCCCGGAATAAATTATTTATTCGCTCACAGCGGCGACGACGTCGGCGACGGTGGGCTCGTAAAAGACACGCAGCGAGCCCACACGGAGGCACATCGCCCACCGTCTTCCGGCCAATCCGTCGCTGCAGCGGAACTGCCCGCCGCTTCACGTCCGTCTGCATGGCCCAGAAACACGACAGCCATCCTGCTGCGCACCCCGCGCCGCCCGCTCATGTCTCCCCCCCGGTGACTCCCTCAGACAGACTGCTCTTCTCCCTCCTCTCCTTGCCGCCCAATTCCCGTGTAGCTTATGTCACTTTCGCTCCCGCAGCCGATGGTCCTCCCTACGACCTCCTCGAGTCTGGCCGCAGACAACTACTGTCGCGGAACGATTCCCTTGCTCTCCCGGAGTCGATATTACCCCATGCCCACGTCGGCGCCACTTCCGCGCTCCATGCTTTCAAGTTCACATCCCATGATCACGCAGATGCCTGTCTTTCTGCACTGAGATCAATATCGTTGGACGGGCTCGTCGGTAGGTGTTCCCCCGATCCCTCGCAACTCGCTTTTCTGCATCCGTACTTTCCCATGCCTCGTAACTCACGATGTTCCTAGTTTCGGATATCTCACTCTTCGATCCCCAAGGTCTATATCCTTGTTCATTCGAATGCGCAGCCCAGCCATCCCCATGTCACCTCTGCAGTGATCCAAAACGCTCTCCAACCAGTGATCCAGATTTCTCGACAGCCATCCTCCTTCCGCGCAAGTCTCTCCGTATAGTTTACTCTCGCTTCATAAATGCTCTTCGGAGCCGAATCATTGACGACATTACCAAAGTCTCCAAGGATGCAGTTGGCGGACGTTCAGCTCACCGGTTGATGGATGGATTTCTGCTTGCATCTTCGCCCATCTCCAATGAATGGGCAACCGACTGGCTGGATGGGGCCAGGCTCAGGTGAGGTTCGAACCTCGAGACACTACCCGACACTGACTGTCGCAGGCCACTCGTACATTGCCAGCTCGAGGTGCATCTCAGCGCATCGAGGTTGGAGGTATATTCACACTTCCGGCCAACCGACCTTCTTCCCCTCGATTTTAGTCACCCATTAGCTGCAGGTACACCAATAACACTTCTACCCTTTGGAGTTCCGTCATACTACTTGTCGACATATAATGGCCCTATTTCGGGCATCACCTCCCAATTCGAGCAATCCCTTACTGGTCTTGGTGCGGGTGAATGGAAATCATCTGTTCCCACATCGCATTCCGAGAAACAGAGCACCTTCCGTTCAGGTATTCCTAAACGGACGGGTCCAACCTATGTCATCGCCTGGATAGCTGTGCAAAATAAGCAGGGTGAAGATAAGGGGATAGCCATCATCTGGCCGTTGCAACTTTGTCTTGCGTTTACGCCGGCTTCCCAGTCTGCTCATGCTCGGCGGCCTCTTCCTTACCTACCAGATTTACCACCTCAGCTTCAACCTTCACCACCACCACCCCCGCCACCCTCCGTCGCCCACGCCTTGTCTTCCTCGGGAGTTAGTCCCATCCCTGCCCTTACTCCCTCAATACTCAGTGGACGTCCTATCTCACGTCGCCTCTCTGCATCGCCCAGATCGGAGTCTGTTCACGCGTTCCGTTGCCTGACTCTTTCAAAGTCATCGAAAGTCGAAAGCGTAGCCTCGGAAGTGGGATTGTACGTGGAATCCGTCGCAAAAGAACGCGAGCGGGAACGCGAACGCATTCGAAGAGAACGTGAGAATGTCCAATCATCCGCTTCTCCCCGCATTATGGCGACACCCTCTACTACCACCACTGTTCCGACCTCAGCTTCCGTCACCATGACTGGCAACTCCCCTCCGGCCCTTTCTCCGACGAATGGAAGCCATGCAGCAGGTGAAACCCAGATACTGACGGACCCTGTCCAGGCACCAATCCTCGTCACGTCAGATGTTAATATCCCCCCACCTTACCCTTCCCCCCCTTCCGCCCTTGGAAAGGCCATCGTACAACCTATCACCTCCAGCGCAGAATCCGCCGCCGCCCTTGAACCCCCTTCCTTAGCGTCGCAGACTGAATCTGTTTCACCGCCCCTTGATCCACCTTTTGATCCATTTGGATCAATTGATGCCACTTGGACACAGCCTTCCAATGATTTTATGAACCTCGGCGAGGCATACGATATGGGCTTTGACATGAATGTCGACAACAATATTGGAGCCGGAAGTGGTGGCAGAACCACGAGCACAGGGCACGCGAACATGGATTTTGAGGACGGTTTCATCTTCACCGAAGACGACTTTGACTTCTTTGACCGACCGTCTGGAGCTGCTCGAGCTACTCGGCCCATCGCACCTTCACTTGAGGAGTCTTCTGCCCTGCCACTCGCAGGGTCTGCCCCAACGGGATTCTCGCCATCAATCCTTGGAGATGGGACTTTTTCGGTCACTACTGCTTTTACTCCGGGTCAACAACAGTCATCCCCGTTTACTGCCAGTGGAACTGCGGATCCCTTCATCCCTCGGTTTTCTGAACTGTATCACATGCAAGATTTAGTACCAGCTGGCATAGACATGGCACTACCATCTCCAGGGCCTACCCCGAATTCGGAACCGACAACACCTCAAGTAAAATTATCTCTTGAACACAACAAAGGGTCTGCAATTCTATCCAACTTTTTCGATCCAATCCCGTTCGCCCAGAACCATAGACTATCTGATTCCAAATACCACATTGGTAAATTTGCCCTCCCCAGTCCGCCAGATGAAGAAGACCGAACGCAACCGATACCTCGCCTCTCGTCGCCCAGTCAAAACAATCATTGGAAGTGTCGATACGACGCCGCGACTGACCCCCGCGTCGGCCTCGTAAGGAAGCTAATTGGAGTCAAGCGAAAGAGCTTCGAACAAGGGTCCCGTAGATCGAGGTGGCGTCCTAGCTGGTTACAACACAGCCTGGAATTGGAGTATTCCGTGTCAGGCGACGCTGATGACGTCTCTGATATACCATCGGACGATGAGGATATTGATATTGACGACACTGAACCTGTTATCCCTTCTCGAACCACCACGCCGCCTCCCGCATATCTGCCTCTCGGGCCAACATTGCTACACATGCAATTTTCTCATCCATGTCTACTTCCCCTGAGTAGACCCTTACGGCCGCCTGGCGCAGCGGTAGCACCTATGACAACTCCAGTACCTGTTCCGACATCTGTCCCCACTCCTGTATCTCCTGCGGCTGCGCTCGGCGCCACGTCAGAGAAGTCGAAGTCTCTCGAGGCCGCAGGAAGCATGATTGCTAAGGAGGTCGTTGAAAATAGTCTATTTGCTGATGCATGGCGAGCCAGCAACATCCATTGTTTACCACACAGGCAACCGGACGTCTGGCCCGCTGATGTGTCGACCCTGGCCCAGATCATCCGTGGTCTTCCTGCACTTGAAGGTCCGATTGAGTTACAGGCCTTCTTAGATCATGGTAAGCACGTTGATTGTCATTAGAATCAGCTTGCTGATCTCTTGACCCAGAAGCTGGAGTCCTCTCAGACCAAGCACTGCTTCAGCGTATGGATACACCGATGATCTCCGTTGGTAAGGGTGATTCTATTATCCAACTATTACCTGCATCACTGCGCTTCTGGGAGAAACTTGGCTTGACACCGCGGGCGGGCAAGAAGGATCTCACGACCTTTCTCTTTTTTGAGGATAATGGCTTAGACAAGCAACAATTGGCGGAAACCTGGCTGAGGAAGCTGTCTACAACATACAGCGTCCGTCCCGTCATTGACCTTCTTGAATCGATGTTGAACCTACTGTTAGGCACGCCAACTGGGTACCCACATTCCTGGAACTCATTCCCTCTGTTCGGTGGACGGTATTTTTGCTCTGCGACTGGATTCCCTTCGCAAATATCTAGGTACGCAATACTCTTTTGGTTCCAATGTTTTATTGACTGTTGTGCACTAGCGTCATTCGCCACAAACTTGCCTCCTGAGCTGGCCGGTCTTGTCTTCTACATTGCGATTCCAGACTCTGCGTTGACGCTTGCATCGCCTCTACTCCGACAAATATCTTCGGCGATGAAGAGACTGCAGAAAGTTCGTTCTGAACATCCAATCACCCTGCAACTCATACCCGAAAATCACATTACTTCGCACGACCTTGGAGCCACTGACTTCGAAAGGCTTTGTTTTTCCGTATATCGTCGTGTGCCTCAGCCGGTCGACCGTACCATGTCACGAAGAATCTTCGACACTGGCAAAGAAACTCGTGGGTTCTTTCGGGAACCAGCATTTACACTTGCACGACCACTCAAGCCTGTTGTACACTTCAGTTTGGGCCCAGCCCGCACATTGGACGTGTTGGACCGTCATACCTTTCTTCATGTTGGCTATAGCCTCTCAGCGTGTCGAAAATGGCTCTTCGCGGCGTGTGTCGACCAGCGTGGCGAATCCTGTGACCTCGGAAGTTGGTTAACTCAAGAGGAGGTCGAAACTTCGGCCATCACGCAGGTCTGGAACTTTGCACTGCAAGCTGCTCGAAGAACCAATATTGAATGGCGGTTAGTGATCTGCAAACTGGGACTCGTTTCCTCTGCGGAGCTCGACGGTTCGTTTTTCGTTAATATCCCAAGATAGTTCCTAACCCGTTCGTTAGCCTGGATTCATCACTTGTCGGCAACGTCATCTCTTTGCCGTGATCTCGCTCCTTTCCACGTCACTATCCTATCCGTCGATCAAAGCATCTCTTGGTCGTTCCCGCATCTATGTCAACCTAGTACCGGACAACAAACACCTTCACGACGTTCCGCAGGGAAAGATCCATCCAAGTCGCTGTACGTGGATGTGACCACGGCCACCACTTACGCCGTTTACCCTGCCATTCGCATCCCCTTGTCCACTCCGCCAGCCTATCCTTGGGCTGATTGTTCCTTCGTCCCTGATGACGAAGGCGCTGCCTCCACCGCAACAACCTGTCCTATCCTTCCCATTCGTTCGACCATCCTCCTTTACGTTCCCTTCAAGCATGCAGGTTCTTCATGCTCGACCCTTCATATCCACTTCCTTCATAGTTGTAAATCTCCAGGGTCTTCGCTCCATACCCCAGATGATGTCACCTACCAGGAAATCACACGAAACTATTACGAACTTGCTGTTCTTGCAAGTTTACAGGGACCTTTTGGATACCCTCTCCTTCCGCTGCATCTATCTGCACTCGAATCGATGCAGGATGCTCTTAGGCAGGAAACTGAATAGTCGCTGACTGATTCTTGATTTTCCAAATTCACTCGCTTTCTTAGACGCCCCTCGTTCAATATTGCTTACTTGCAAACTTACTCCCGCATCACTAGCACTTGTTGTATCCCTACTTGTCGTATCATTGCATCTCTTATCTTTCCTTATGTGTCATCCACGCCAATGTAGTTCTCGAAGCTAATATAATGACCATTCTTGGAGTACTACTGCGTCTTCTTCTCTTGTGCACTATAATCCTTTGGCACCTCAGATCGTGAAGTTGATTGTATACTGGCAAGCGCATTGATCCCAATCATGACGATTGGTACTAGGATGAAAAACGCGACAAGGAGCGAGGTGATGAGAGCTGGTGTCAGGAGTTGGTAATTATGAAGGATACCCCCTTTAGGCGAGGCAACAGCGGTTGCGCTGGACGGCGCCGCTGCTTCGGGTGGCGAGTCAAACTCTGAAAGCGAGGGAAGCTCACGGCGCTCCAAAGGGATATGTGAGCCAGCATAGATGACGAGATGGTTCGAAGTGAGGGCAGCAAGTCTGTCGAGCTCTTTTGAGAGAAGTTGTTCTGGACGTGCAAGGAATTAGAGATGGAAGGTGGGTTAGTATCCTGACGAACAACGAACCATGTTCGGCCATCACCGTCTTCCTGTACCTTGGGGACCCTTCGATCGGAGGCATCGAGATGGAAAGAAGATGTTTTTTATCTGCATCTAGGCTCCACTCTCCAGAGCCCGGGGTAACTTCGATGGCAATTGAACCGCAACGATTGGTGAAGAGCGCAGCTGCTTCTGGCGAAGACCCCAGACTTCGTTCGACGTGGGGTAGCTGGCGCGAACTCGGCGAATCTTTGATCAAGGTTGCAAGTCGACACGAAGGTTGAAGGGTCCGTAAATCGGAGCTATGTACCTATTCGAGCTCGTTATTCCGAACTTTGCACGACGCATGCCCACGCAAACGACCTACGCCCGGGTGGTCTACCACAACAACAGCGTCGTACGAACAGAAGTCTCCGCTCGAAATGATGTCTTCCAGTAATGCACCGTGGTTGGGACGGGTGCCAGGAGCGAGATTACTGAACACATCCGAACTAGAACGGGGCAAAGCTTAGACTTTATTGGATGGGAACACATCGTAACAGGAATACCTCTGAGAAGACCAAGCGACGAATGGCACGGTATTTGAGAATGCGAAAACGCTGGAGAATGGCAGCAGAGCCAACAGAGCGACACGCGCGGCCATCGTAGTCGGTAGCAGAATCGTCGCTGCCAGCAACTCCACCGCTTTACACAGTGCTTATGTAAGCGCAAAGTATTCAATGCTGGCGCTCGCTCTTTGACAAACGTCGACACCATGGCCGCAATCCCTTCACAGGCAAAATCAAAGCAGCTCAGAGCCTGCCTGCTCTGCTCTATAATTCAGCACCCCATGGATTTCAGAAAGAATGGCTGCCCGAATTGCGAGGAGATCATGCAAGTGCGTGTTGAAATACCTACTCATGACGTTCACTCAACCGTTCCCTCGACCAGATGAAAGGGTCTCCCGACCGCATCGCAGTCTGCACCACAACGTACTTCGATGGAATCATAGCTGTCATTGACCCCGAATCCAGTTGGGTAGCACGCTGGCAGAGAACGTGTACGTCAGCTGCATCCTTCGGCCTTGTTCGGTCGTGGCTGACATCTTTCACCCAGCCAAGTACGTGCGAGGCATGTATGCCGTGCGAGTCAAGGGACGTGTTCCAGAAGATGTCGAAGCCGAGCTTGAGAGTCGAGGCATCAAGTACCGACCAAGGGATCAGACAGACCAAGATTGAGCATTGCACATGGTTGTCTTCCACCCAGATCCCGATAATTCACACCTCAACACCTCCCGGTGCGTGTCCATGAAGGGATGCAGTCTCAGTTCACACGTCATCACTTTGCGTGTGAGGATTTCGTCGTGTATCGTACCTTTGTGAAGAAGCACGCCACGCTAAGGGTCATTTGGTTCTCGATGCGGTCTGGCTTTCCTGTATACGCGCCGCCGGCATATTGGTACATTCCAGTTATCCATCCATGTTGTAACACTCGAATAGCAGGCAAAGGACATTCGGTCTTTCAGCTTTTAAGTCTGAATTTGTTGTCGTCGTTGCAAGGCGAGCATTCCTGCTTTCTCTTGGTCCATCTGAGTGCAGATCCGGAGCTATTGAGGTTCTGCCGTACGTGGGGTTCATACAGTCCATACTAGCCTCGGATTCGACCCTAGGATCTGTAGCCTTGAAATAGTCACTCGGCACGAGGATCCAGCAGAAACCACTCCCGTCGCTCTATCCCCTCAAAGTTATGATTAAACTTCAGGCCGGATCTCTGGAGAGTACCACCCACTCCGCTACACGCTACAACGGGCCGCCATCCGGCATCGGAATGATACACAATAAGCATATGGGCTCCCAGATGAATCGGCCGTGGGGACTATTGTTGCAGCTGCAATCGGTCGGATGGGAGAATGATATGATGGGCAACCAAAGAGGCGGTCCTGGTCTATTAGATACAACGAACGGGTAGTACAACTGATTACTGGTGATTTATAAATAGGCAAGTGTTCGTTTTGTGAGGTATCAAGAATGTGATTGGCTAATTAAAGTAAGCTATATCCGCCTCGGTCTGGATGTTGCAAAGTTGATCCTATAGTAGTTCGTGCAGAACTTGATCGTAACGATGGGGTAGATGGGCGCTGCAAAAGCGAAGACGTCAACAAACTAAAAGTATATAATCAGAACAAAATGACATACCTAAGCATGTTCTTGGAAAATACGATCTGCGAGAAGACTTTCTCAGTATCCAGTACCTCGAACAGTCTAACTTTTGCCGCTTCTTTTCCAGAGCCCGCAGATGTCATTCTTTGCGAATGGGGCAAATCCCCGTCTCTACGAGCCCAGAAGACGCGACCTGGGGGATACAAGTCTGCCATCTGCATGTTCGCCTCGAGTGTTTTCCTCGTCGCCAGAAACTTTCCATGTAAGGAAGACCATGCACGAAAAAACGATTAAGAAACTCCGGTAAGACTTACAAGGCAGGGGCGCTCACCCAATGCATGTCCTCAGAGGAGCCTTCTGCACTCTTCCATTGACTCGTGCGATGCGTTACGACAGAGTATCCTTCTCGTCCACCATTGTCGTTCGCCTCGCAGAGCCATAAAGCCGCATTACGGATGTCACGCACTGAACCCAACGACAGTCGAGATACAATATCATCTGAATAGACGAAAGAGACTATTAACTTGGACGCCAAGCGACTCAAGTCCGCATCAGTGAGGCATCTAGGCAATCGAGTGTAAGATGGCATCTACGAACACTAATAGACTCAACGTACGGTGGTGCTATACAGTAGACAGACACCGGGCGATCGACGGGAAGTCCGCTTGATGGGACAGTAAGGCATGTAGTTGAATCTGCCCACATCTTCAAAGCGGTTGAACGTGTCACCAAACATTCGATAATCTATATTACTCACCAGAGCCAAGAGGGCTGCAACACCAGCTCCGAGGGAGTGTCCACAGAGGATGAGTTCTACTCCACGGCAATAAAAAATGTCAGAAATGCAATAGCCTTAACGCCGATGAACTGCCGAGTCTACGAACCATAATCTAGGTTCCGGCTCAGAGCATCCATCACAGCAAGATGCACCGGCTTCCCAATCTCGCCCATTACCCGAGCCATGCGGAGCATACCACCGTGCACATGGTATCGTGGACGTTGAACTGTCGACGACAGGAACGAGGATCGTCTGCGACTGTGACACCACCCTGACTCTGGGAATGGAACCTTGGCGTCGGAAGAATGCTCGTCTGCTACGGTACTGGATGATGCCGGCTCGAATTCCACGGGTTCGCATGTCAAGTCGACTGCAAGCTCGTTCAGGGACATGGTACCTATTCCCATGATCTTCGTCAAGTGTTTGTCATCCGTGCCCCAAAAAGATTTACACACCACGAAGGACGAGAACGACTTGGCGACGGTCATGCTCGGTAAGCACCCAGAATCTAGGCATTTGGCGTTCAATGCCAATCACGGCGGTGGCGCGCATACGAGTTTGCATATTTTGAGTGTCTGGGCGTCCACCGTGTACCGATCGTTCAAAAATCTCCTTGTCATGCTTGCCCAGCAAGATATCCCACCACGAATACTCTATATTATCTTCCAACGAAGGGGGTAAAGTTCCGGATGTACCTTCCATTTCGGCTTCGGCATCGTTGATGGCTTTCTCTAGTTGTGCTTCCTCGGCCTCCTTCTCATTGGATACCGTAGGTGGTTTCGCACGGGCAGACGGAGAAGCAAACAGCGGCGATACCCCAAAAAACAAAAGGCTAGCTCCGCCATATCCCGCGAGGACCATTTTGGAAAATCGTCTCAAGTTCATCTTCACCTCCTCCGTTGATTTTGGGCAGTGTTCCGGTCGCGCGTCCCTCCACCATGACGACGTTACGGATGATACAGATAACCGGGAAAGTACGCTTGCAGATCGTTGCCTTGAATGGGTAGTTGTCGGTGCCTCACCGATATCAGCAGCTATGAGTTGTCCACGATGTCCTGGGAATATGAGATCTGAGGTGACACGGATACGAGAAGGAACACGTTTTAGTTGAGGGCCGGCTGTGGGACTGTGTACCTCGACCTCGCGAAGGTAAGGGGACCATCGTGATTCGTGGTGTTCTTGGGTAACTCCCTGGAGCGCAACCCAAGCGATGAGAGCTCTAGCGACTTCTGTGATACCATATTTCTTGATTGGTATGATGTGACTTGGAGTAGGGTTATCCCACTCCCTCTTCACAAGATCGATGAACGGGCCTAATGAAAATGATGCCTCACTACTCCCGGGGAATATGACGGAAAGGATATCAATGGAGCTATGGGCAGCGCGAAGAGAGGCGGAGGAGATGCACTCCCCCAGGTATATCGGAGCAAGTGTCAGCGTTTCTGCAAAGTCAATCGCACTCGAGACGGCGCCTTCAACGACGGGAGCCGTGACTCGCTTTCGACCGAGAATGGTATCATCGAAAGCAAGGGCGGTAGCGACGACTGTGCTGGACGCCACGTTGCGAACGAGAGAGAACTAAAGCGGGATCAGTGGCGATGATTGGCAGGAGGGCAAGGGAAGGAGTACCCCGAGCCTGGTCGTTCCCTTCGCTGCGGAAAACGCGAGGGCGGTCATCGCGGTCGCGACGTCGACACCGCGTCTGCCGTATCTTTCCCAGTCACAACACATCATGGCCCGCAATGCGAGTGCGGAACGGGGCCCTGCAGTGGGGGCGACGAGTCCATGCTCGACCGAACTACCGCGCGTGATTGTCATTTATGTCAATCATTATTTTACTGGGTTAACAAATTAAATTAAATACCTCGAGCGATGACGCCAATGTCCTCCCGAGCCTGGCGCGCGCTGCAGCGCCCCGTGGCCAGTGCCGCCCTCGCCCGTCGCCCTCTTCGGCCCGCTCGTCGCTGTCTGCGCGCATTTGCTACGGAGGCCTCCATCGACAGCGAGCTCAAACCCTCAAACTACGGCCAACCGCTCTTCCAGTCGCACCCCCACCTCCGTGAGCCTGTCCCGCGGTCACACGTCGCAACACGCTGAACCCGGCAAAAATATAGTGAGACCACATGAGCTGACGCCCGGAATACCCGTCGAGGAGTATGAGCGGCGACGCAGACAGCTGATGGAGAACCTTCCCGACGACTCCATCGTGGTATCAGTCGCCGCGCCCATCAAGTACATGAGTGGAAGTACGTAGCAATATCTACCATCCTCCCGGGTTCTAATATCTTCTCAAGGCATATTGTAGGTTAGCTCTGTGACTCGGGTTGGCACCTGCTGAACGCTATACAGTTACAAGTTCCGTCAGGCGTCCGACTTTTGGTACCTTACAGGCTTCGAAGAGCCAGACGCAGCCGTTATCCTCGGTGAGCTCCGTTGAGACATCATCAGATTGGCGTCATGCTGAAACCGATGAACAGAGAAGACCTCCACTTCACGTGGCTATCGAATGACTTTATTCTCTAGTGGCAAGGATTCTCTCAAAGAAAAGTGGGAGGGCGCCAGGTACTGCGACGAGCAGACGCTACTGGTCAAGTCGCTAATAACTCTGATTCACAGGACAAGCTTCAACGATGCTTTGACCATATTCAAAGCAGACGATGCTAGGTCCATACAAAATTTCCCTAGTCAACTCAAGTCACTAGCTAGTCTCTACTCCAACATTTACATCGACATACCCAACTCACCATCGAAGCGGTCTCCACGAACCGCCAAGTCTTTACTACGATATCTTTCTCCGCCCGTGCAGCCCAAATCAGAATACGAGACAGTTGTTGAATCTTTGTCAGCTTCACGGAGGCACGACTTGGCACCACATGTCGCTAAATTGCGCGCCATCAAGAGCGAGCGAGAACAGCAGGTAATGCGGGCTGCTGCTGACATTAGTGGACGTTCTCTCGCCAAGGTCGATCTGCTCACCATGCCGAAAACTGCTCATGCCAACGGACATTCTTCCTTTACAGACCATGCGATTTACCCGCCCTGGGATATCCGAAAGTGCAATTGCAGCTCATTTTGAATATCTATGTTGTCTCGCCGGATCACAACGATTAGCATACGTACCTGTTGTCGCATCGGGGTATCAGTCAAATTTATTCTCTTGCGAATACTGGGTTGACCTCCTTTTTAGACCCAATGCACTTATCATACACTATACCTCTAATAATCAAATGGTTCAGGATGGTGAGATGGTTTTAATGGATGCGGGGTGCGAATACAAGTCCGTACACTGCCTTTGATTTCTCCCTTTGCCGTGCTGAGGTACCTCAGTGGCTACGCCTCAGATATCAGTCAGATTTCGGGTCTATTAGACGTCTATACCTCACTCTGACCGTTTATCGTTTAGCACGCACCTATCCTGCCTCTGGGGTGTTTAGTGCACCCCAAAAGGACCTCTACACGGCTGTCTTGAATGCCCAGAAATCACTCATATCTTTATGCATGGAATCTGCTGAACTCAGTCTACACCAACTTCACCACAAGTCTTGTGACCTCCTGCGAACCGAGTTGAACCAGATCGGTTTTAACCTGCACACGGGAGATTTGGAAAGGGTATTGTACCCACATTTCCTAAGCCATCCGATCGGAATAGGTATGTCTTTTTCGTTTTTCTTTTGTTGGACGCGGAACATCCAAGGGTCGACGGGGACTTACAAGATGAAACCTAGATTTGCACGAGTCGGCGCATCTTGCTCGCGGAGACCGGTAAGCTTGAATTCATCCGAGTGGCGTGTCAGCTTTATCCACTGAACAAAAAACCGCATGCTAGCTTGAGGGCAGGAATGGTAATCACCGTGGAGCCAGGTAGATCCCTTTAGCGCTTATAACACCTTTGTTTCTGACGCTTATTTCTCCAGGTGTTTACGTACCCCCGGTGCCGCAATTTCCAAAGGTATTCCACAATATGGGCATCCGGATCGAGGTTCGTAATCGTATCTCGTTTATCGTGACATGTTCCGTGCTTATATCTCCACAGGATGAGGTCCTTGTCGGAAAAGATCATCCAGTAGTCCTGAGTGTCGCCGCTCCCAAAGAGGTTGGTGTCTTCCCCCCCACTCGGATCAACAATAAAGCTGTCTGTCATCATTTAGATTGTAGACGTAGAAGGGGCATGTCAAGGTCAATTGGGACTAGAGCCACTCTAGGATATCTTATGGCATCAATATCCTATCTCATTTAACCTGGAGCAAATTTTGTGCATTCTCAATCTACCGTCTCCAAGGCTTTGAGAATTTGAGCCCGTTTCAACCACCTGTCCTCGGGTGTGAGGTACCAACTGAGGAGAGCAAAAACAGAAATAGCTCCGAAGATGACGACAGCCTCCACAATGCCACATCAGGTTAAAGATCTTACCGAGCGGGATTATCACTCACAAAGTTGAAGGTCTGTGCATCAACCGGGAAGTAAAAGGGAGAGATATCGACCTTGGGTTGAGATAAATGCTTATGAACAATCATCGCAGCTACGCAACTACTCACGGCAAAGATGAGAGCGTTGAAAGCGGCTGCACAAACATAGAACGGTTTTGCGTATCTCCCGAGTCTAAACCGAGAAGACCGGAATCGGTCTGGGGTCATGAACAGTCGCAGCAACGCGATGAGTCCGTATGCTGCGATGGTTGGAACAGCACCGGCTGACACCAACGACGTGAATGCGACCTGACTGGGCAAGATCGTGCATAGGATGGCTGCCGCGAAGATAAAGATGACAGTAACTGCGTTGCGGGGTTGTCCTTGTGCGTCAACTTGTCCAATCCATCCAGATAAAGGAAGCACACCGTCACGAGCGACGGCGAACACCAAACGCGACGAAGCAACGATTGCTACCGTTGTATTCTATGAAATACCAGCGTCAGTGAGAACGCGAACTAGGAAAAAATTTATGCACCATTATGAGACCGATAACAGCCAGAATCGTCATGAAGATACTGGCGTTCTTGCCCAACGCCAGTGCATAAATTTGCACGAATGGCTGTGGGGCATTAAGAGCAAATATTGTGTTGAGGTCTGGTGTGCAGAACAAGAACAGGATGGTGGTAATGAAACCGAGCACCCCTGTTGCAATGGCACTTAATAGAATGCCTCTGGCTGCAATGACACTGAAAATAAATGAGTCGAGGGAGGTAGTGTCATTGTCAAAGTGTATATACCTGGCATTTTTGGTTTCTTCAGCAATGTGGCCCGACGCATCGAATCCGGTCAGGGTTCCAGCAGAGAAGAGGCTATCAATTGACCTTGATCAATCGACTGAACCGATCGGGGGATAAATAAAGGACGCACAAAGATAAGAGCCAGTTCCACCCAGCGGGTGCTCCGGTGCCATTGTCTAGTCAAATATGGGTCAATGGCTGCGATATGTTTCACTTGATCCTGACGCACAAGTCATCGTGAACACATCCGAAGCCGATCTGAATCCGTACGTTCTTGAGACGCCAATAGGAAGCCAAATAAGACATAAGAAAAAGTCAAGCATGAGTAACCCGATCGAAAACTTGAAAACCCCGGAATAGAGTCTAGGAGGGAGGTAGTTGATTGCCACAGAAACCAATAGCAGCAACTCCGAGAGTACCCAGATGAAGGCGCGCCATTTGATGTTATTGTTATCAATACCGCCAGGGAAGTCGATTTCCCAGACAGCCAACTGGGAAACAATGTAGTTGGCGGTGGTCTGTGAATAAAATAATTATAACCTAACTTCCTGTTAAATGGATGCCAGGCTCACTTGACAGTTACTTGCAGTAAAAGTCATCCATGCCGTGCAAGCCCACCAAGCGACCAAAAAGCCGAAAAACCTCGCATATTTTGGACCAGCACTCTCAGCCGCCCAAACATAGATAGAACCGCTGAGCGGCAACGCAGAACAAACTTCCGCAAGAACCGCGGCAGTTATGATCATAAAGATGACCGTCACGACGTAAGATGACCTAGAGAAGTATTCAAGATAAGCTTTTCACTTTTTAGGATTAATACCATATCGCAGCAGGACCTCCCGCCAGCAACCCGAGGAACAAGAACGAACTGAAAGTAGGAATCATTATCAGCGGAAATGCTTGTGATTGGCGAGTAGTCCATACCGAACGCCTCCGATGAAGTTCAGAGCTACGAAACTAGCGGCAAAGCTTTCGATAAGATGCCAGCTGCGATGAAGTTGCTAGAGTACACATTGTCATGTGCTCAGCGAATGTGGGTAATAAGCAAAATTTAACCTACCTGCTTGTATCCAAGCCGACTCTAAAAAAGCAAGGTGAATAATGTCAGTTATACATGTATTGCTCCCGGAGGAGCGATAACAACAGGGCGATACTGGGGGCTTCCCTACGCAGGTATGAGCGCTGTTCAGGTTCAAGCGGTATGATCTCAATCCCTGATGCGTCTTCCTCGGAGGATGCAAGATCTGCGTCGTGCGAAGCGAAGCGCAGGTCAAAGTCCTCAGAGTCTGCAATCAGGGATACCCGCAGCCCTTTCCAGTTTGCCACTGTAAACCAATGTTACCGATTACTAGTATTGCCTCAGCGCATCATCCCACAAGGTCGCCCCATCGTCGCGAATGGCGTATTACCAATTGTAAGGCATCTTCGTCTTCAGTGGAGGCTTGTTCATTTCCGTTTTGAATGGGTTTGTGGCCATCTGTGCTGGATGGAAAAGACATTCCAGAGGCAGATTTGCAGGAGAAAAAGGAGCGTTGAGATTGCGAATCGGATGATGTGCAGTATAAATACAGTGATGAGTATGTAACTCCGATGTAAGGTACCGAGTCAAACTGGGTTATGGGTTACAAGCCGGGCCGGTCGCGTTTCATGGGATGTTCAGACGCTGTTGTATCGGATTATCAAACAACGGGAGGCCATCTGAAAAATAAGGCGCACCTGTTTCAATGCTTTTATAAGAAGCCATTCTTCGTTGGAGACATCGGTCTTAAATGATGACTGAAAAACTGTATCAGAATGAAAGTGTGCGTCACTCAAATGTTTTACCTTGAGAACATCGATACTCTGCCTCGTGATGTGGCTGAGAAGCTCGTCTTTGTCGTCGAAATGGCGGCCAAACATCTTGGCTGACTGATATACAGCATGCTCAATCTTAACGGCCACGCCTCCACCCGCCTGCGATTTCTTGACAATCTGGAATGACAAACATCGATCATTATGAGGAATGCTAGACAAGTCGCGACTTACATCATGTGGCTTATGGTTTATCTCCAACGATGTTCTATACAGGTACTCGTGAGGACTGATCTGGACCAACTTTGTTGCTGTGACTTACATCTTCCCAAGGTCAATGATGTCCTTCTTCTGGGTAGTGGGGTCGACCTTCACAACACAGATGGGCGTACCAACCCGCAATGTTCCATCGAGAATATCCACACCCAGGATTATGGGGTCTCGTTTGCAGAATGCAGCGATGGTTTTCAAACGACAGGGCCAGACTGCTTGTGGCGCGGCATCTCGTCGCTTGGCCTCCATTATCTCGTTGTTGTATGCGATGAATGCGTCAAACAAGTGGTAGATGATATCAGCTGCACAAGCGTCAGTGGGCCCATTCCCATGTCAAATTTGGCTTAATGCAAACCTTTGAATATCCTGATGCCCATCTCCTCTGCCAACCTCTCGGCGTCCTTGTCGACAGGGACATCAAAGGCAAGAATAACGGCAAGCTCTTTGGCTTTCTCAAGCATAGTTGCCGCGCGCATAATGTCTTTTTTGTGGATAGGACCGATGTTGATACCCGACACAGGAATCTTGTTCGCCTTCAAGAAGTCGAGGAGGGCTTCAAGTGAACCCAGTGTGCTTGCCTGTACAGAGACACCACGACCCGATTTATCGATGGAGTTCAGTAGGGAGGTAAGATCAGACATGACTTCCTCCATTAGGTCTTCCTCATCGTCGTCAGGACCGACAACCAAAAGACGTGAACCAGCGATAGCTTTCTCAAGATCGGTGGCAACAACTTTAACGCCGAGCGCTGCCTTTACTTCTTTATGGTGCACGTAAGCAGACTACAAGTGATACAAAGGTTAACGAAAAAGGTTTGGTATTATGGGCAATCACACACCTTTACGCGTAGCTCGCGCAGAGGCTGAGGAGTGAGTAATGCGCGGACTTGAGTGACAATGGGGCCATTGAGACCGCAGACAACAATTTTGTCACCCTCATGCAGAATGCCGTTAGAAAGGACAACATCGATGGTAGTTCCGAGACCTTCGATGACCTTGACTTCCAACACCGTGCACTCTAGCTCTGATAGGTACATGAGGCGATCGCTCATCCGTTGCTGGGTGAGATTGATCAAAAGCATGATCATGTCCGGAACTCCTTCCCCGGTGATGGCAGAAGTAGGGACAATTGAGACGTTTCGGGCGAAGCTCTTGTTCTCGTAGTAGAGCACAGCATTCAAGCCCTGCTCAGCAAAGGCAAGTATAGCCTTCTGGACACGATCCTCGAACTCGCGCTGCACAGATCTCTTCTGTTTGGCCAATGATTCTTGAAATGCACCATCTGGAGTTGCCTCCCACCCGAACATACGATCGATCTGGATAAATTTTGAAAAGTAGGAAGTGTATCAAGACAGATACAACATTACCTTATTAAGGGCGACGATGAAAGGAGTCTTACGATCTCTGAGTAAGCGGAGGGACTCGAGCGTTTGTTGTTCAAGACCATGCTACCGGTTGATCGTGAGCACATTTCGGTATCTCAGTAAGGAAACCTACCATGATATCAACGACGAGAATGGCGATATTGCAAAGTGAGCTTCCACGACTGCGCAGATTGGTGAACGATTCGTGACCAGGAGTATCAATTATAAGCAAGCCCGGAACTTTGTATTCTTGTTTCCCATCCTGTATCGCACTGTTAAAAAGAAGGGACAACAACAACCAACTACGGACCTTGTTTAACACCGCCGTCTTGGTTTTGATAGCGTCAACAGGGAAGTATGTTGCACCAATTTGTTGTGTGATACCACCAGCTTCGCCCTCTTGTACGTTAGTTTGCCGGATCTGGTCGATCGTGTAAGAATCATGGGAAAGAGACCACAGATCCTGACCTTGTCGAGCAATTTGGTCTTGCCAGTGTCGACGTGACCTAGGATACAACAGATCGGACTGCGTAGGTCATCCTTGCTACGCGCAGCAAGTGCAGCATCGTGTGCTTTTGCCCTACGGTCAACGGCTTCCGCCTTCTTCTGTGCCTTCGTCATGCCACCGCTTGACTCTTCGGAGCTGTCCTCTGAATCGTCTTCCGAGTCGTCTTCAGAAGAGTCATCTTCAGATGACTCTTCTTCTGAGGATTCCTCTGCGGGCTTGTGAGGGGATCCGTGCACCGCTTGGAGTTTGTTTGCTGTCCCATCGACAGGCGATGCTGAAGTAGTTTGATAAATATGGAGACGTAAGACGACAAGATATACCCACCGGGGGGTGCTCCTTTCACGGGCTGGGCAGGTGAAGGTGCAGTAACGGTAGGTGTCTTGGTAGGCTTGTTCTCAGAAGGCGGAGGCGGTGCGCTCTCTTCGTCCTCGCTTGACGCGTCCCATGAATCCTTGACGGCAAGAACTGGTGGGGCACTGGTATCTTCCTCTGCACTACTAGCATCCCACTCATCCTTGACATCATCAATTTTATTCGGAAGCTCGGCCGGAGCAGGGGATGGGGAAGGAGATGCAGTGACTGGAACAGGACTCAGCGGTCTTGATTCTGGAGCGGGGGATGCAGGAGTCGAGTCTTTGCTCAAGGGCCCCTTCTTTTTGCGAGAACCATAGGTTACTTTTTTACCAGCGGAGGGCACTCCGGACGACTGTTGTAAACCTTCGATCTGCACTCCAGAAGCAATCAGCGCTTGTCTCCGTCGTTCAGCAGCAGCCTTTTCCTCCTTTTGCTTTTTCGTTAGTAGGCGACCCTCTTTCTTGGCCAATTCGCGTTTTATCTATCCCGTTGGATCAGGATGACGGTGATGGCATTTGTCATTTCTCAAGACGTACCTTTTCTTTATCTTTCTTCCTCTGCTTCTCTTCTTCCTTTCTCCTCGCCTCCTCCTCTGCCCGCCTCTCTTCTTCCTCGATGCGCCGTCTCTCCTCTTCCTCTCTTAGCCTTGCTTCCTCTTCTAACCTCTTCTTTTCCTCCATCATCGCTCTCAGCGCGCTTATTCCGCCTTTCTTTTTGTTCGCGGTCGGGGCTGGTACTGGTACATCTTCGTCCTTTTTACCTTTCTTCTTCTTCTTCTTCTTCGCAGCGGCTCCTCCGCCATCCTGGCCATCCCCTTCATCATCCTCATCCTTCTCTGCCTTTGATTCGGAAGGTGCTGAGACCGAAGTCGTGATCGTAGTAGTATCAGCGGGGGCTGCTTCCGTTACAGTAGTAGACTTCTTTGCCTCCGCCTGAGCCTTTTTCTTGGCCTGGAATGGGTCAGACGTGCACTGAGAGAACAAAAGCTAGAAAACCGACCTTTTCGCGTTCTTTCTTGAGCTTCTCCTTTTCCTTTTTGGTAAGGATCTTCGGACCAGCGTCTGCATCCTCGTCTACGTCATTGTCTCCGCTTTCTTGATGTTCGGTACTTGGTGGCTGAGGGGCAGAGGAGATTGTGGAGGTAGGCTCGTCTGTGGACTGTAATGGGTTCAAGTTCAAAGTGAGAGAACAGAGACATTACCTTGGGCCAACTCCTCTTCTTCATTTTGTGCCTGTGCTTTCTTCCCTTTGCCCTTTTTACCTTTCTTGCTTTTGTCTTGCGAAGGACCCCACTCTTCATTAGCAAGATCGTCCGCAGTCATTTCTACTGGTACCTTCTCCACAATGGCTGCTGGTTCTTCGCCAAGGGGTTCGTCGAAATCTTCTTGCACCTTCTTTGCCTTCTTCTTGTCCTTCTTTCCCTTTGCTGTCGATGCTTTTATGGCGGACTACGCGATGGTACGACAGTTGTAACAGATTTCGAATGTGATCCCTAAACGCACCATGAGACCTCCGAAGTCTTCGTTCTCGTCCACCTCCGGCGGGCCATCATCTTGCATTGAGAGGGCACTAGATGCAGCAAAACCAGGTTTCGTCTGGGCCTTTTGTGCGTTGTTGTCCGCATCAGAGTCGCCGATCTGGTCTGTCGCTAGACTGTTTTTCGCAACGGATTGGCTAACATCGTTTGGACGTTCAGCTGTGATCTCGCAGTAGATCGATCGTGGTAGGCTGACCAGTCATCGTCATCGCCGACTTTGGCTTTCTTCCCTTTGTTTTTTGGAGGCATGGCGACCAACTTGCAGAGGCGGACGTGTTTATTAGACGTATAGACAGATGCTAGCGAGTGCCGTTATCTTGCCGGAGCAACTTCCGTCGGGGACTGAAACTAGTTGCCGCGGAGCTGGTAGTACAGACTTGCTCTTCTCGATCGAGGCTTGGTCAGGTCTGTGCATTGTCAATGGGGCTCCTGACCATCATAAGGAAAAGCCGCCAGAAGGAGAAAGAAATGCGGATCCTGTTCCTGTAGGCTTGTTATTTCTATGTGCTTTCAGCTTCCTCAACACTGGCAGTGGTCTCGACAATGCCGGTAAAACCACCATCCTAAAGAAGATCAATGGCGAAAACATCTCGAGCATCAGCCCAACTCTAGGATTCAACATCAAGACGTTCATCCACAGAAAGTGAGTGTCCAAAGGATCCCCGGGTGTCTTTCGATGAATGCTCAAATCAGCACCGTTCTGGCTGTGATTCTACCGCCAGCTACACACTCAATATCTGTCTGTATCTCTTGTCATCGATCATTTCAGAACATGGCCGTTTACCATGCGAGCAGGGGACGTTGGTGGCCAGAGAACTCTTCGACCATACTGGCGTAACTATTTTGAGCAAACGGATGCCATCGTCTGGGTTGTAGACTCAGGAGATCGCATGCGAATTCAGGACTGTAAGGAGGAGCTCCATAACCTTCTTCTTGAGGATGTAAGGATAATCGGATATCATCCCTTCTCCGAGATTCACGCTCTCTCAGAGGTTGTCTGGCGCGTCGCTTCTTGTTCTCGCGAATAAGCAGGACATACAAGGGTCAATGAGTGACAGGGACATCCGTGAAGTATGCAGTGGTATATTGCACGAAATAATTTTTGACCATAGTTGTCGTCTTCAGCTGCTTGACTTGCCTGGAATCAAATCCCACCACTGGAAGATTTGGCCATGCAGTGCAGTCACTGGCCAGAACTTAGTCGCTGGCCTCGACTGGATCGTGCATGATGTTGCGCACCGGCTATATTACAGCTCCACCGCCGCTAGTTAAACTGGATACATCACAGGCACTGTTACAGCATGACATCCCTGGTGATTGATCGATCCCCACGACCTCCGTGCCTAGATTGGCTAGCCTAGATATCATGGGGAATATTGACCAAGTACCTTTTTGATGAGACATGTCACGGACTCGACCCATATTCAGCTCCTTACTGTTTCCCAGGTCCCAATCCTCGGATTAAGTACCACCATCGCCGTTTTAGGTCGTGTCGGCACAGAATCTGAACGAACACCCATGGTATGACCAACCGATGGCGGCTGAGGAAGAATAGGACCCCTAATCATACCGAACTATCTGCCAACCTAGCCGAGTTTTGAGCAGGTCTTCCAGGAGTCACTGGCACCCTCAATTTCCTTTCTTGCCAGCTGTCCCCCAACCGCCTCTCAACCGCCTGTAGTGCAAGCGAGACACCGTCACTATCTACAAACCTAGCCGACTCCTCGAACTACTCTTTCAAAGAGACCTCTCAGTTTGGATTATGAACTCATCACAGCCAACAAAAGTCCCGCGGGGACCCTTAATCTCCTTTTGTGCTAGCCCTCCTCCAATCACAGCTCTCTATGGCCCGCGGTAGTCCAAGTCACGTCCGAGTCAGTCGATAACGTCACACACCCTCTTACATGGTCTTGTGGACGTCGGACCTGGTTCGTACTCCTTGGCCGCTTGTGAACGCCCGTCTCAGGTCTCGATCCTCTCACGCGGCAACCTTTTTCAGTGGTTAGCCTATCCCTCGACAAGACCGTTGGCCTATCACCGCCATTATCTCGCTTCCTTGAAATCGCCTCTCGGATTCTACAATATGGCTAACGATCTGTCTGCTGCGGTCCTAAGCGCGGAACCCCCCGGTCTGGTAGTGTACGACACGTAAACTCTGACAGCGGCGCGAGTTCTCTGGGTACGATGACGGGATACGTGATTCGAGGGTAAGCGTACAATGCCGCGCGAGTCAATCGATGCCATCGGGAGAACCACCGTAGCAAGCATAGCAGGGATTACGACTTGCCTCGCAGAAGTCGGTGTTCGAAGTTTGTGAGCTTCCAATACGACCTAATGCAGCGATTTCTGTTTTATCGGATCGAGGTTTTATCGGAATGCACAGGGTGTGACGGGGATGAATCTCCGTTCTTAGCGAGCAAGCAAGAGCGAATTCGACGAATGATACAAACCGTATTTTGCTTAATGCCGTCTTCGACAGGGGGTACAAAATCCCGCGTCACCCCCTCAAGACAGTTGTCCACTCAAGTGTGCAGGCACCGAGTCGCATGCTGAGTACAGTGTAACAAGTATCAGCCTATCCACGTCACGAGCGAAATAATTTAGGACACGAGTTCTCATTACTGTGCCGACACGTGGTAAGTACGGCATAGTGCGCTCGATGTTGAAGATCAGTCGAAGATCACTGCCATTGAGGGAGAATAGAAGCTGATTAACGACCAGACAAACTATTCTCACAGCGCGGATGTTGAACAGCGAGCTCCTGTGCGAGAATCACATACCAGCTCATTGTGACTGAGACATATGACCGCACAGTCTAGACTTCGAAGCTCACCGATATTAACAGCTCGTCGTGACGTAAAATGTACTGTCTCGGACAATTCTGGTTCACAGGATGCTACCCATTGACACATGAATACATGGCCCTCGTGCGAGATAGTTGACCTTGCTTAAGGGCATGTCAAGAAGAGTGTGAAGGAGAAGCGATTCTGGGCCACTTGCATGACAGGTTTTCTTATTGGTGCGCTTTCGGCCCTAGGGACGGTGCAATTTTAGACGAGGACCGAGGACACACTGACAGGATCCCTCAGCGAGGTACCGTACGTGAGTGTTAAGCTTTAACATTGCGTTGTAGACTTTCTCACCGCTTGATGGTGAATATTTCTTTGGGTAAACGTCCTGTAAGTGAGCGAGGGTATGTTCCCAATGTTGGTCGTCACGTCAGACATCGAGCGCAAGGACGCGCGAAAGCTTGGCCTTGCGGGACGCTCACATCTCTTATGACAAGGAAATCAGTACTGCTGTGCTCGAAGCTAGCGCTTGACAGGAACGAAGCGAAAACTAGCGAGAACTGCAGCATGTGTCGGTTCAGTCCTTGAGCGATGATATCGCAGGGAAGTATGCAAACGGAGAAGCTTGGTACATAGATGTGCCCGTGGCATGGTGGCGCGAGCGGTGATTAATGCTTCCAGGATGAATGGCCGACATGCGGCGATGGAAGGAAAGCCCTTGCCAACGACTACTGAGGTGTGTCGCGCTCCCCATGTCGTTTGTACAGGAGCCGGATTTGCATGGGAGAATCACTTGCGAAGGGCGTCCAAAGGGCAACCTTGGAATGGGGTCCAACGACGATTTATCTCATGCGAAGCACGCGACCTGACCCCTAGTGGCCAATGATAAGCCATGGAAGCCCGAGAAGCAATCGTTGATTATGGACGAGATTGGCGTACTGTGAGACCGATCAGTGGGCGAGCATTCCACGTCTCATAAGGGCGGGAACCAAAGCGGGAACTTTGAGGTAGACAAGGGCGGTAGGGATGGATGACCACACAATCCGGCGATCTGACCACTGGTGTCTGTTGTTTGTTTACAACAAGGGGGGCGGAGTATACTGAGTCTGTGTACCACGCCAACGGAACGGACTGAAACCAGAGCTAGGAATTGCGACCATAAGGCGCTGTTCATATCGCGACGGACGCACGGCGACGCGATTCAAGTGCCAGTCTTGTCTCGCGGACTATTTCTTGAGAACAATCAGAAGAATCGTATTTGGGAAAGATTGTCTACAGTCTACACAAAGGGTGAGTCACGGCGACATTAAGCTGGAACTCACACTTCGTTTTGGTGGATGCGGGTAAGACACCGCCGGGGGGCTTGCGCGCGCGGTGACCAGTGATACGTTGATGGGATGCTATGTTGCAAGCGAGACAAGGCAACCCGGATTGCGGGATCCAACAAGACCGAATCGCTCGCTGACCCTGGCGGTGACCCGGGGAGACCCCTGGGTGTGTGGGAGCACGCAAGAACCACGTGGGAGAGCGCTGTTTAGATATTCGGATTGCTTGGGTTGCCAAGTTGGCCCGGCCTTCCTCCCAGCTGACGGGTTCGCAGCAAACAATTTATAGTACTCGCAACTTCCCGATCGCTTCATGTTTCCTGCAAGTTCACTGAAACTGAAACTTCTTTTTTGTCGCGTGGGGACCTGAGTTTTCCTCCTTGGCCAAGGTGCAACTGACTGATACATTCCCCATACTTATCTACTAGGGATCTGAGCACAACTCTGACACAAGCGTTTGGACAATGTGGTCTCAATTTACTATTGAACCTAGTTCTTCCGATGGCGACTGCTCCCGGCTGCCAGCGGATCTATGTTTCTCAAACTCTGCCAGTTCTGACGCCGTCATCTACAGATCTGAGATCCATCTCTCATTTTCCCGTGAATCCCTTGACGGCCACAAGTGGGCAATCTATTCTCCCTCTATTTTTGCCGAGCACCATTCAGAATAATTTTTGCATGTGCAAAATTGTGATGTGACTGCTCGTGGGTTGTCGCCATCCGCATTGCGTATAAAGGGGCACCATGGCCTGCCTCAGGACCTCTCCCCATCCGCTTCGTATTCCATCGTATCCTCTCCCCTTTAGTGGACCCCACATCTATACCACATCTATCCTACGGTTCCCTCCACGATGTTGAATGCTGCGACTTCCTCCGCCTTGACGTTTTCGTCGGCGGCGAACTTCTATCGCTCCCCCTCCTCGATATCCATTGTGTTTCCCAAGCCCAAGTCTCTCTTGTCTAGCTATGGTATGACACTACATCATCCCATGGCTTCGCGTATCTAAGCCAGTTGGCAGCACGGAGTTCTGTCCTCGCCGTCCTCGAGAAAGCCATCACTAGAGGATACTTGACTGTTGTAGATTCGGATGGCGTTTACCATTTCGGAACTCGCTCCAAGGGCTGTACCGAGGTCTACCTGAAGATCACTAACCCGGACTTCTGGTCCCGCGTCCTCTTGTACGTGTCTACACCTATCCTTGCCGCGCTCAGGCTGACATGCGTCTTAGCTCTCAAGACCTAGGCTGTAAGCCTCGATATTAGAATGCTGCGTCTTGATTCCGAGCTGACTATTGTTTCAGTTAGCGAAGCTTACATGGTAGGCGACGTTGAAGTCAGCAGCCTCAGAGCTATGATGGATGTAGGTTGATTTTGCGCATCAGTCGAGATTCTCGGGACTGATGAGCGACAGCTTTGGCTGGAGAACGAGTCCGGAATGGATGGTTTGTCCTCAGCCATCAGCCGCATAACGTCAGGAATTTCCGGACTCTGGAACGCGTTCCTCGGACAAACGCGCTCTCGCGCGCGCTTGAATGCAATTGCGAGCTATGACCAATCCAATGAACTCTTTAAGGTGCGTTTTAAAGAAGATTTTATGACAGCGTCATTGACATTGTGCACTTCAGGCATTCCTCAGTAAAGAAATGATGTATTCATGCGCGTTGTGGAGCGATGCTGAAGGTGGCGTCCGCGGGGATATGATTGATGGCCCATTCCCGGGCGACTTGGAGTCTGCACAGCTACGCAAGATTCGCTATGTGCTTACCAAAGCCAAGGTCAGACCTGGCGACCGTATCCTGGAATTTGGTTCGGGGTGGGGTGGAATGGCCATTGAGGTGAACGAATCGCTTTTGGTCTTAACGGCATTGCTGATATGTTTATGCGAACTTAGGCTGCCCGGACATTCGGCTGTGAAGTCGACACCCTGACATTGTCCAAAGAACAAAAAGCTCTTGCAGAAGAGCGAATCAAGTCCGCTGGTCTTCAGGACCGCATTCGGGTTCATCTGATGGATTATCGCGAGATCCCAGCTGAGTTTGAGAAAGCATTCGATGCCTTCATCAGCATCGAAATGTTGGAGGTCAGGACGTCTGACATCTCATCTATCGCAAGCTTGCTCATAGCGATTCGGTTTTAGCACGTGGGCTCCAAGCATTATAACACGTACTTCAAGCTCGTGGACTTCGCTTTGAAGTCACGAAACGCGACCGCGGTTGTCAGCGCTTCGACATTCCCGGAATCAAGATACTCTACCTATCAGTGAGTGTCACGCCTTGAGTGATTGTTGCCCTGCTGACAACGCAATACTTCAGACCCGAAGACTTCATGCGCCGTTACATGTGGCCTAACTCATGCTTGCCCAGCGCGACTGCGTTGATTGAAGCTGCAAATACCGGCTCAGAAGGCAGGTTCACCCTCGAAGGAGTCGAGAACCATGCTGCGCGTAAGTACTCTCACCTAGTTCTATGGATCCCCCTTGAGCTGTGTTTTGTTCATAGACTACCCTCGAACCCTCCGTGAATGGGGTCGCCGCCTTGAAGCAAATGTTCGACGAGACTTGATCATCAAAGATTATCCAGCCCTGAAGGATATCCAGGAGTACGAAGCATTCAAGCGCAAATGGCAATATCTTTTCGCATATGCGGGAGCTGGCTTTGCCAAAGGGTACATCACTTGCCATCTGCTTACGTTCACACGACCGGTAAGTTGCCAAGTCACTCTTGCTCGAGTTAATTTTGATCGCGGTCATGATCTAGAACGACTCCCCGATCACCTGTGATTAAAAAAGCAAGTCCTGGATTCTACTGCCTTCGTTCGCTCTGTATCCATATACGTTTCGGACTCGCATCTCAAGCCCACCCGAAAGATTAGATTTCGTTCGTTCTTCAACTCTGATGCACTGCTAGATGCACATAGACCATTCCTACCTTGATTGGTTGTTTCCATATTCTTCGTATCTTTTCCCGTACAGCGCGGAGCCAAAACATGTGACTGTATCTCAACCACCGTATCATATATTCCGATCTTATAATCTCAAATGACACTTGATTTGATTCATTCATTCGACGGTTTTTTACCTCGAACGTGAGCTTCAAACACTTCGGGTCTCCACCTGCCTGAACCAGGCGGAGTCCTTGCATCTGGCACCGAAGTTGACAACACATGACCAGGCACATCAATTCGAAGTATCAACTCAAGTCACGACTTGTTAGTCTGCAGGGGTCTGGGGAATCCCTCTGCAGATTTAGAGACTTACAGCTCAGTGAGGTTCTGACGTGCGGGAGTATTAGCTATCCAGTCCCCCTCGTTGACTTATCGTCGGTATCAAATTTTACAGACACATGTATGGAGACGAACGGTTTAATGCTTGCGGAAAGAGCATCTGGGGGCGACTTCTCGGGTGAACTATATCGACTCCGCCACGATGGAAATCGTCATATGTCCGATAGTCATGCTCTACTCCATTGTCAAGTTCACACAGACAGCCCGTCCATCATACGACCATATTGGGTTAGATCGAGGTAGCTTCCAAAGATCTACAGGGTCGTCACTCTCGAACAGTACCTCATGACTTGAATGATTCGTTGACACTAACATGAAGCGTAATTAAAAAAAACTGCAAGTCGTCTTCGACTCTTTCATGGCCGCACTTTGGTCCCTTGGGCTGCCAAAGTTCTGCGCTAGGGCTTGCGCCGCTCCGTGAAGTTCTCTTCCAGTGGCGCCGGAGCTGTCGACGGCTGCTATTTTGTCTGGGTATAGTAGAGCACGTTTATTCGTTCCCTTGTTTCAAGAGGTCTATCGTGCGATCCTAGCTAGACTGCGGTATGATTTCGACGGTGCACATGGCGGTATGTCGTCAGTTGGGGGTTTGGGGGTTCGAGTGATCGGAGGTTGGGAGTGTCGAGTTTGATTTCAGTGTACGGTCATTGCTGACCGACTCCATGATATTCGTAGCATCGGGCGTAGTCACTGGCCTTGTTCTCCTATCACAACGGGCGGTGAGAGGCTGTGAGCCAAATATTAAGACGTACGGGATTGTCGGTGCGTTTCCAACCAATGCAACCCCACAGCTCGAACGTTCTATCCTCAAACGCCAAGCACAACAAACCTGTGAGTTATCGCAAATCATACATGGCTGTGCGTGAACCCGGAATGTTCTTTCTGCCGGGTCAAGCGTTGCAATCTAAAATATCTGAATGACCTGGCCAGGTTTCCGATGACCTCATATTTTCTTTCAATTCCTGGGGTTCACCGTATGGGGATAATCTGCTGACGAGGAGCCTGTGTGTAGACGGGTCCCGGGTTGACAGAGATTTCGTCTTGAAGTAACAGGGACACACGATGGGAAACCAATGGGGTCAATCCCGCAATTGCGAATGACAGCGCCAACTGCCACATCCTGAAAAGTGATTGTCCGACAACCGGTGATGAGTCCAAGATGAGAATTCCGTTTTAGACCTTCTGATAGAGTGCGGGTGGGAGGCTTGAGAGACCGGTGAAATACGGAAGTGATGGGGAGTTAGGCAAACCGACAACGGAACAATACGCCGATTCTGACACGATTCGCACCTGTTGATGGTCGTCAAAGAACGAATGACGGAGCGGCGTGTCGTTTAATAATGCGGTACCTTGCACTGGCACATGCTCAAATTAATGAATTCACACAGTGCTGGTATGCTCGACTTTCCAGGGACCAGTGCTAGTACAAGGTGGGAGCGCAGAGCGAAACAAAAGCTTGTTGGGTGTGGGAGCTCTAAAGCGGAACCGAAGCTCTCACCATATTACGTCCTCTTCGGAAATGGGTATCCCAACCGATCCCGCCCGCGGCGACGGAGCTCTAAGGCGTTGTAACGGTGGGTTTCCACTAAGAACATTCGTAATCTATCCTCCCGAAAGTTTATCTGACTGAAGTTACGAGGGATATTCCGTGCGGTGGCCCAGCTGCTGGATACATGTCAGCCACGTATCGAGTGGAGCGTCGATATCCGGGACGCATTACAGCAGTCTGCACGGAATTCTTCTTCGAAGAGTCGAAGTCGACGTTCATGTGGGGAAAGAACACGTGTTCAACCGTTTCTTGGTCGTGATGACTATGCAACTACCTCAAAGCCCCGATACCAACTTACCGGGTGGGAAAATACATCAAATAAGTCTGCGCCATGCGGGGGCATAGCACAAATAGATTTCGTATGGTGACTATGGTATATGTGTAGACATGTGGACGAGTATGAGCTCGATAATATAAGGAACACGAAAAAAGAAAAGGAAATGATCCGTGACGCGAGCCGTCTATGTGAGGTTGGAACCGATAGGGTCTAGTTTCGATGTCCATGACTGTAATTCCTTCAACGATGGTGCGGCAAGCACATGCGAATTAGCGGCCGTGAACAGTGTGAAACAAAATTGTTTCTACGAGCGGGCGCATCAGACCAAGAGCCCGACATCGTGAGCCTTCGACTCACCCCAAGAAGAGCCTCTTTGTTGGAGTCACATTCGACATTCATCCCGTTGAGGCTGATGATGCCAACTTCCTCAAGTTCATTGGAACTCGTGTACATATGGAGGTAAGGTCTACAATCTATGTGAACAAGATCCAGCACTGCCAAATAAAATGACGTCACCTCCTAAGGACAAACCATCGCTTGCTCCAGGTGTCATGGCTGGCGTCTGTCAGAATGATTAAGTATCCTCTCTTCGTTGGGCCGTCACTGCGAAGAAATTTGTTTTTTAATCTTAGCTGTTTAGCCCCATAAGACGATACGTCATCACTCGCCTGCGAGGAACCAAGGCAACAGTAGAATTAAACTTAACGGTGGCGTCAAGGGCCCTGCTGGCTTTGGAAGTAGAGGAGGGCTTGTTTATCTCGAACGGAACCTGACTCAGGGCAATCTACGTTAAGATAAATCACATTATGAGCCAATCTCCACATTGTGACATCTGGTCCGACAAACCTCTTCGGGATGACCGAACCGTTTCTGCCATAGCGTCATCGTCTTCTGGAGTAATGTGTCCGAAGCCCACACAGCAGATCCTGCTAGAGGAGGCCGTGACATCGCACGGGAGGATGCCAGCACAACACGAACGGCTTGCACATCAGCAGCTCTCCTTTCGGTCTTCACGAGACGATCGTAGTCCTCCACAATAGAGATGCCCCTTGGCTTCCAGTGCTGTAACACCTCCTCCCCGCGGACGTACTTCTCCGACGTGTCAAGACGCCAGAGGTCTTGTGGTGAACGTGTCAGAGGTGGGGACAGACGGACTTTGAATATTGAACTCATCCTTGAAAGAATCTTGCCCGAGCTGAGGAAGGTAAGGAAACGGTTCGGTGGACGAGCATCCCGCGTTTGCATCGTCACCGCGATATCCATGGAGAATTGAACCGGTTCGCTACACGACTCCACCGCCACTGCCCACTGGAGTTGCAGAATGACCCGGTACGGATTTGTCGTGACACGATTCAACAGCACAGAATCGTGAACGCTCGAGTCCCAAAGAGCCTCCGACGTCAATGATCCAGTGCCGTCGGGCTTGAACTCGACCGTCTGATCCGCCAACAATGGAAGGGTGACCATGGGTTTCGACGTTGAATCATGTATTCGGCCCTTCGGATCGAGCAAACGCACGTTTCCCAGCCTGACCTTGGTAACGTTTGACCATGGGAGCTGAGGTCCTGAATCAGAGGAGAGCTCCAGGAAGATACGACGTTGTAACCCCTGATGAAGGAAGAATGCACCCGAATCGAGACTTCCCTGAGAAACCACAGGAACTGGAACGTACTCCCCGTCCGCAGCAAGCTCTCGGATTTGAACGCGGGCCGCGACGTCATGAAGTTGCTCGATGACGAAATCTGTTTCAGATCGTCGCATCATCTGCGTATTTGACGACTTGCTGTCGGCTTGGCTTGTGGAGGATGGCGGACGCGGGTGAACTCGCAGTTCGCGCATTTCGTCCCATC
This sequence comes from Boletus huronensis, assembly GCA_038093155.1. Classification (NCBI taxonomy): domain Eukaryota; kingdom Fungi; phylum Basidiomycota; class Agaricomycetes; order Boletales; family Boletaceae; genus Boletus; species Boletus huronensis. Next base: position 5,940 of record JBBPRS010000176.1, on the reverse strand, counting down.
TTTCTAGGCGCTCCAAGTAAGTTGCTTTGACAGCTGCGAAGAATTCTATGGGAGCGTATCCCTGCCGCAAGTAATTGACAATCTTGGTAGGAGCAACAATGGAGAATGTTCGCCGAAACTTGAGCTCCGATAGTGAGGATGTTCCCATATCAAGCACGGAGGACGAGAATATCTCCTCGTTCGCAAGTGACGGTCCCACGAACGAAGATAATCGCACCTGTAAATGCAAGGCTGCGAAGTCGTGGGACGAAAGTCCTTTGATGGAATCGATAGTCAAGAAAAAGCTGATCTTGCTCCCTGAGGGCAATATAGACGGAACTGGAGAGGCGGGCCTAGTCGAGGCAGCCGATCCGGATCCATGCTTCGAGGACATTTGGATTACGCTAGAAATCTTGAGGTCTACCCTGCAGGAGCCGATTGCCTCTGCCGTATAACGGCAAAATATGGGCACCAGAGATGATGAGGAGAGACGACGCGAAAGGGGTGCCAGGGATATGAGTGCGTTGCCGATGAAGGAAAACTGCGGCGGGGGAGAATCGTAAAAGGGTTTATCAGAGCTGAAATGCTGGGTATACGACGGTCTATCGATGTAAGTCGTTAGGTTTCGCATCCGTTGTAGCTGTTGCTGGAGACGGTCCAGGGACCACGTATAGACTGCACAATGTTTCTTGTCGAGAACCTTGATAGCAACGGATGGCTGGGACGCAGAGGCCAGTCGGGGATCAGCAACATCGCCAAACCCATCGAGACTTCCGATATTGTCCACGCCCGAAGTTGGTACTGCCAGCGACCCACCGGAGGCGATAGTAAAATTGTATGAAACCTCTTTGCTGAGTTCCTTGCTATCAAAATTGAAATTGGTGAACTTTCGACCTTGTTTCTATGGCAGCTCAAAAAAAAACTCCGTACCTGATAACAGTTGCTTCTTTTACAAGGACGGCATTAGACAACACAGTCTCAGCCATGGAAAACGACTGATGGGCCCGCCATTTATCCAGGACCTTGCGTATCAAACGCAACTGCTTTGCTGTGTAGATGATAGGCTCGAATCCGACAATATCATTTTCCGATTCTCCGTGCGCCCGTGCATTGATGAGTCGTTTGAGTTGTTGTTGAACCATCTTCAACTGGTGTTCCATGTGATCCTTTTCCACCTTCAGGTCTTCAGCCTCAGTGGATTCTGAGATGGCCTGGAGACGAGACTCGAGCTGATGCTGAACGTCCTTGAGGGGGCCATCCATATCGGGGCTCCCATGGCTTGGCCCGGCGTCGACACTCGTGTCGTCTGTCGTCGCGTCGCTAGAGAACGGCCGACCCGACTCGCTCCACATGTCGTCACGTTGACTGAGACTACTCTCAGGACGTGGCTTCGAGTTGTGGTCACGCATTGTCTTGACCTTGGCTATTCGTTCAAAGAGCTTGTTGATCTCTTCGTCCGGAAGGTTGTCCAGTGTAGGATCGAGGCCCAGTCGGGCTAGAGCAGCCTCTCGCCTCGCAAAATTCCAATCTACGTCAGCATCGCCCGTGGATGAGGCTCTGGACGGAGGGCGAGTCGAGGGTGTAGCATTGACCTCAGGGCCTTCAAGGTCGGCAGCAGAGACGCTCAGATGCAAATTCGATCGGGCTGTCGCTCGATCACGCTGTTTTCGAACCTCTTCAGGGTTGTTGAACCGAAAAACATGATTATCCCCTGTTCAAGAGTTAATCAACGACGAAGTCACAGACTACGTTAGACACACCAAGAATGATTCGATAACCCGACCGTAGTTTGTGTGGCTACAAACACGATTACGACGAACCTCTTCAAATACCATCACGATGCTCACCTGGCCCGGTGTGATTTTCTTTCCATTCAGGAACTATCGAACCAAGTCAGTAGCCTGCAAGAGTTCTCAAATACGCACTTACTGTCACGCTATCTGGCATGGCATGTAGCGTCACTTTGCCATCGATATTCTCGAACGCACAGTGCTCCTCGGATATGTTGTCTCCACTGAGCCGGATTGCTGCCGGTTTATCACTGTCCAGGCGGCCGACCTGTTCTCTCAAGCTGAGCACTCGTTAACGACATCAGAACATGAGTGAACATGCCATAGTACGACCGGATTTGAGCTGATATATCAAACATTCGCTCATTAATGGGTCTGTGAACTGCGTCAACAACTCGAGCAAGTACGAAGTAGTGCCAACGCTGGCCTTCGTTCTGAGGGAGGAAAAGGGGCGTTTAACATATGACCCGATGCTTTCGCAAAACAATACTCACCAGGTTCACCAAGTGGGGCATCTACAAAAACAAATGTCAGCGTGATGCTGGTGTGGTGCTCGTAACATACTAGCCTTCTTTGGGGTATGCACGCCGACAAGGTTCTTCTCCACGGTGATGCCCAACTCCTCTAGAGCCTTTTCTCGCTCTTTCTGCACCTCCTGCGTTCTTGTCAACTTTTCTTCCCACGTCTCGTTCAGACTCTGCATCAACTTTTCGCTCGTTTCCATCTGTTCCTGTAACTCTGCTTTCGTGACCGTCTTGATCTTTCCGTCCTTTGTCTGGTATGTGACCTTTTGTTTCTCCGGGGGTATATGCGGGTCGAATGTATCCTCTCCACTCGAGGACGCCACGCGCGCTTGCGGTGAAGTCAGCTGGCAATACATCGCACAGAACCATCCGGCGTATACTCACCCCTGAGCAACTCCAACTCTTCCTTGAGCTCGCGCACGAGTTTCGCGTTCGGATCCTCGTTCACAACGGCCTTGTTCTTGATCTTCTTCGCCTGATCAGCATACCGTAGCGTACTCAACGTCTCCTCGTAATCGGCCGGCGAAATGGCGGCGATCATAGCCGTTTTCGAGTTTCCCCCCAAGCTGTCCTTGAGCAGCCATGTCAAAACCTAGTGTTCGACAGCATGTCCATCAGAGTCGGAGGTGGAATGGTGAGAATTTCGTTCTCACAGAGTCGCGATAAGGGATGAATTCGTCGCCCTTTCCCTTCTTTCCCTTTTTGCCTGCGTCCTGACTCGCGAGGGCGAGTTGAGAGATAACCTTTCCGAGCGTCGTGAGCGATTTGTTGATGTTTGCACCCTCTTTGAGACGTTGACCGGTCGCCCCTGTCGAGTTAGCTCGCTCTGAACCTGCCAAGTCGACCAAGCTTGCAAGGGGACGTCAGCTCGGGTCATGTCGATGACCCAAAGCGTGTACGGACCTGATTCGGGATACTTTCTCAGTATCTAGGTTCGTCCCGACATCATGTTTCTTCATGGACAACAGCAGGGTGAATACGGCATGGGATCGAGACGATCTGCGCAGGTGTGCGTTGAGTGTCCCAGATGAATGTGGAGGGTGCAGCATTATGACTCACGTTTCGTTCATGTTGGTGGCAGCGACCGTCCGCGCCTTATTCCCCTCGTCCATGAGCGTCATCATCTCATCATAACTGCTCACGACCAACTTGGAAAGATCCTCGACGTATGGTCCCAGACTTGGGTGTTCTCGAACACGCAAGTTGCCCGAATTTTTTGGGTTCAAGAGGTCGCGCACTTTTTCGTTGTATATCTGTAGGCATCGTATTGTGGCGACGGAGATTGAACGAGTGGATGAGACATACCTCGATGTATGATACCTCTACTGTGAAATTGACATTGGGATCGTTGGCCTTCTTCTGTTCTACGCGTACAAACAACTCCGAGCATGTTAAAGGTATAATTCCTTTATCGAGCCCATCTGAAATGACGGGACTCGTCGATGAGTGTGATAGTACGAGTCTGTGGAGCACATACATCCCATCATACTATTCCAATGGCCAGGTCAACGGACTTTGGGCGAACACATGATGCAGTTTGGAACATACCTATAAGATTTACCAGAACCTGTCGAGGTCGGTGCGTGAATAATTCACGCCCGACACCATAGGGGAGCCACTCACCAGTCTGTCCATCTTGACACGTGTGTCGCATTTCAGCACGACGGCGGGCGACGGAACGACAGGATTCGCAAGAGACTCACAAGCCAAAATACACGCATTAAATCCCGCAAACCCATGGTCCAACAGCTCCTTTCCCAGATCGTCGTACAACGTCTGCTGTGAACAATACCCCGGCTCATCGCGAGGCCCAGCAGACCAATAACTCTTGTCAAAGCTAAAGGCCATCGTTTTCCGCTCCGTGGCACGCTTGGCGTCCTGGGCGGACCCAACCTCAGGCGGATCCAGGAACGTCTGGTTGCCCTGCATGCGGATGAGCGGTTTGGCGCCTCTTGCGAGTTCTGCATGATCGGTTCGCGGAAGGGACGGCGAAAGAGAGGAAAGGATTGAGTGGGTGATGAGATATGTCAAGATGCGGTGTGTGTATAGGGCGTACCACGACTGTTGAGAGGCCTACATCGTACCACGACCTTGATATTCCCGTCACCGGCTTCCGCCATCGTTCTGGTCGAAACACTGCACCCCCGAAAGATAGGACGCGTACGAGAATGAAAGGAAAAAAAAAAGCAAAGGAGGGAGATATGGTCGTTGAGACTTGGACAACCTTGTTAACGGCAATTACCTACTTGACATGTTTGACGCGGCGACAACTCGCGTGAAATACCGCATTCGTTATCCTCGGTACTAGTACAGGAGACGAGTAGATACAGGGACGGGTGCAAGGTATGGAGTCGCGATCGCATAGACGCTCGTGAAGACGGATACACTACTGGGAATGTGACGACATGCTGACGCTCTTGGAACATTTCCGTGCAAAGTCCGCCATCGGACTGGGAGGACGGCATACCAACAGGGACGGCAAGGGAGGCGGACACGGATGGAGTAGCGACGGCTCACAACAGATCGAAATCGTCGAGCTGGATGTGGTCAGCATGGGGATGGGAGAGGTCGCGGAGGGACTGACCTCGTCGTTGTATGCCATGACGGTCCGCTTGAGTTTGGAGGTGTCTACCCAAGTGACGAAGTCCTCCATGTGCCTAGGGAGGGATGAGGCGGCGAGCGGGACGGGACGAAAAAGACGTGCCTCGTGACGAGAAAGGCAGGATCAGTGATTGTGTCGGGACCGACGCGGACATGACCCTGTTCGATGAATTTTGCGGCCTGGGGCGGTGTGTGGGTGCGTGGAAGAGGAGTGCACGAGGAGAGTACGCACTGCACTGACCGTCTCGGCCATCTTGCTCATGCACATGAACACGGCGAGACGACGGCGACAAAAGGCCGCGACGGAGAGCTTGTTGTCGACGTCGCTGAGCTTTGCCTGTGAGGTGAGGACGCCGATGTCGTAGAGCTTGGAGAGGAGCTGGCCCTCCATCTGGGCGCGGAAGGGGTCTTGTGCGGGGAGCATGGCGAGGCGGTGTGCATACGAGCGGAGGGCGCCGCACAGCTTGTTGTATCTGGGGGAGATGAGTGGTGGACGTGTGCGTGTGGGGGGGGGACCGACTTGTGGTAGTCCTCGCGGTCCTGTATGTGGTATCTGCGGAGGACGCTGATCTCGCGGACGTTGGCATCCTTCTTCCACTGTCGGGGTGGTCAGCGGGGGGGTCGCGAGCGGGCGAGAGGGTGCACGGACGGCGAGAAAGTCGACTTTCTTGAGGAGCGTTCGCTCGTGGTGTTTTAGTTTGCGGACCATATTATAAATTGGGTGGCGCACGTGGCAGAGGGTGTGGGAGTTGTGGGTGCTGAGCGAGTTGGAGTCTGCCGTCGACGTGCTCGTCGAGGCTCTGACATATCTTTCTCCGCGAAAAATATCACAAGTATCATATCTTGCTTTGTTTTATCATATATTCCCCGCTGACCCCACCCGCCCCGCCGTCGTCCCCGCCCACAAAGACGATCTGCGTCGCGACCGCCCCGCCGCGGCGGCTCCCTCTGTCCCCCCTCCCCGGCCGTCTCCCCCGCCGTTTCGCCGAGCGCGCCCTGCTCTCGTCCCGCCCTCGACCCGTGCCCGTCCCCCCCCCGCTTTTTTT